>SRQG01000208.1:0-49978 GCA_018360325.1 Claviceps aff. humidiphila group G2b
CCTTACCTGAGTACTCAGGCAGTGTGTGAGCTTATGGGGGTCATAGCTTATGGGGTCGCCCAAAAAGCTTATCAACGCCCTCATACAGAACGGGGGTCCCACGCGAAGGTAGCCAATTTCAAACTCTTAGATTTCCTTCTCTCACGGTAAACCTATTCTGCAACAGAACAGCCAATTCTCGCACTGATACGGTATTGGATTGAAGACGCTAGCTTGGAAACGATCTCCGTTGGGATTGTCTCGTTTATTCCCGCCAAAAAAAACCCCCATACCCAGCCCATCCTATCTTCGCCGTTCGGGCGACATCGGAAAATGCTCCCAACACCGGATACCTCGCACGTGCCCTACTCGCGGGTCTACGAGCCCGCAGAAGACTCCTTCCTCCTCCTCGACACACTCTCGTCGGACTCGGAAAAGACATTTCTGCAAGAACGTTTTCCTGCTGGGTCTCCTGCCCCGCTGGTCGTCGAGTTGGGCACCGGATCAGGCATCGTGCTCGCATTCGCAAACGCCCACGCCCAGAGCATCTTTGGGACACGGCACATCCTCACGGCAGGGGTGGACATGAATGCGTTTGCGTGTCGCGCCACGGTTGCTACCGTTGGCAAGGCCTGTGGAGAGCACGAAGACTCACATGGCATGTATCTCGGTTCGTGCATGGGGGATCTGGGCTCGCCGTGGAGGGCATCTGCGATAGATGTGCTGGTGTTTAACCCGCCCTATGTGCCCACGCCGGAGATGCCGGTTCGTCCGGAGGCCTTTGATGAGGAGAGCAGGGACACGAGCTGGGATGGAGATTCGTACTTGTTGGGACTCGCGTATGCGGGCGGGATGGATGGCATGGAGACTACAGGGAGGCTGGTGAGCATGTTGCCCGAGTTGTTGGCACCAAGAGGGTGTGCATACTTGTTGCTGTGTGCACAGAATCAGCCTGAGCATGTGAGAAAGAGGATTGGGGCTTTTGGACCGGAGTGGAGGGCCGAGATGGTGGCTTCGAGTGGGAAGACGGCTGGGTGGGAGAAGTTACAGGTTTTGAGGATATGGAGGGATTTGACTGTGTGTGAGCCCTGAGCGAGGGTCATACCGGAAAAGAAACTGTTGCATTGTGTATGAGAGGGATAAGCATGTTGAGAACACGTCACGATTTTCAAAGCAATGGCTTCAGAGCGTAACGTGCACGCAGCGGGGGACGTGAGTGACCACGAAATCCATTGCACGAATACTTCGATGGATGAAGAGCCTTTTCGTGGAGGAAGACAACACCACCAAGTGTTCCGGTTCTTCTTTTAATCGTCGGATTATTTATATTGAGAACAATCCCTGGTCGTCCAATGTTACAAAAATGCCCAATTTCAAGCAACGGGCAACGTCAGGACCTTTCATGACAAAATGTGTTCCCAACCCCTGATCGAAAACACCCTCGCCCTTATTCCTTCCTCTCACGATCAATGGAAACCGAAAAACTATGGATCTCCCCTCTGTACTTTTTGACCTGGCTGGCTCATTTGACAGAGAATCCACCACAAAGGAATCAGGTAGGTAGGTACCTATGTAGGTATGTAGGTAATGTGGCCGGCCACATGACGTGAACTTTGATGCCTTTGACTTAACTCGATTGTGAATAATCGACGGCAATTTTGAGGGCGTTGGATCAGAAGACTGCTTCTCATTCATTCCAAGTTAACCCTCTGATTGCAGTAACGGAATTCGACTCGGCAGCCCTGTTCTCCCCCGACTTTTCATCCCCCGGAAGAGCTAGGCGGTGAGACAAGGCAAAATAGTACATAACTGGCAATTGGCTAAACGGGACCTGACATGATGAGAATCCATCAACAACTAAGTTGCAACATATCATCACATCATTCATATCCCATCAAATTACATCATTAATCCGAACGATTCATTGGAGGAACCAGACGAAGCTCCAACCCGGAAACAGCGCCCAGCGTATATCGTTCATTGCCCAGCATGAAGCTCGTAAGGTAAGAGCGCAATTTGACCACGCAGTCTGCACTAGGAAACGCGATCTCTGCGCCGACGGCAGCGATCTTCCCGTACGAGTCAAGGACTGATGCCAAGCGCGACTTAGGTTTTTGATGAAATGCGCCAATGAGACGGTGACGATTGAATTGAAAAATGGTATGCATATCGCGTTGCTTCATCTATTCGAAGCTCGGCTGTCAACATGCCAACGAGACCGTGCCGCAGGGCCGAAGTACGATTTTGCTGACCGCCCTTCATCGCCTTAGGTACCATTGTCCACGGCACCATATCCTCCATCTCGCCACAAATGAACACGGCACTACGGAACGTCAAAATGACCGCGAAGGGTCAAGATCCCATCCCGCTGGAGACCATGAACATCCGAGGATCGACGATCCGATATTTTATTCTCCCCGATTCCCTGCCGCTGGACACACTGTTGATCGACGATGCGCCGAAGCCTAAAAACAAGGCTCGCAAGGAAGCGGAACGGAGCGCCGGCGGTGTTGGTGGCGGGCGCGGCCGCGGCGGTAGAGGAGGCGGCGGAAGAGGCCGTGGGCGAGGTCGTGGTTTTGGCCGTGGACGGGGTTAGGCATGCACCACCGGAGATGACTCTCAACATAAGTAATCTGAGCCCCCTTGTGTCGCTTTTGGGTACCATTGCCACGGCACCATATCTTCCGTTTCTCCGCAAACGAACACGGCTTTTCACCATGTCAAAGTAACCGCCAAGGGGTTCGAGTCGCGCTTGGTACCATTAACAATCGAGCGCCATTATCTGATGCTTCAGTCTTCCGGCTCCCCGCCCTAAATATAACTGATGGACGATGCACCAAAATATGAGAACACGGCTCGCAAGGAAGAATAGAGGAGCGCTGGGGGCGTTGGTGATGTCCGCGACCTCGGTGGTAGAGGCGGCAGTAAACATGGATCATGACTCTTGGCGGTCATTTTGATATTACGAAGAGCCGTGTTCATTTGCGGAGATACGGAAGATATGGTGCTGTGAACAATGAACGCGAGGCGATGGAAGGGCTGGCCAGCAAGATCTTGCTTTAGCGTTTGGGAACGGCTTGGTTTGAACATTGAAGCCGAGCTTCGACAGGCGAAGCAATGCGATAGGCGTATCATTTTTTTTGGTTTTGGTAGTGGACGGGATCAACCATATGACACCAGGAATTACCCTCACATAAATAAGTCCACGATGATAAAGAAGGTTGAAAAATCCAGTTCCGTTTGTCTTTCTCGACAAACAGGCTTTTCATCTTTCAAAGAGGGTGTCACGCGATAGATTTTGTGATAACCCATCGTTCAGGCGCCTCGTTGTGTGTACGCGAACCACTCAAATTGTCAATACCCATCACAATATACAACCTCAACACCTGGCATGGAGAATATCCCCGACTCCTCATCGAATATGACCGCCTCCTCCCCCTTTCGCCCTCTTCCTCGCCTGTCGTGACTCTTGGCGCTTTCAACTAATCACAAATCGTCACGTCCATTGCACGAGTACCATAACCCCTCATGACCGGCTCTCTCAGTAACGAAGGCATGAGCACCGGACCAAATAGACAAGGGCGGTTTCTCATGCCCTCTCAAAGCTCATCTTCCAAGGCCTCCTTGCTGGTGTGCTGGGAGTTTCTAAAAGCCTCGGTGTCGGAACAGAACAGAGCAATATTTCGGTCTGCATGCTAAGCAGTGTGTCTCCTGAGGTGTATGGGCCATGTGCATCCCAGTCTCAAAAGACTTGTTGGAACCGCTCCTCATGTTTAAAGGCAATCGATCAATTGGGACAAATTTGGAAGAGTTGGATCGAGTATACACCTGTTTTGGGGTATATTATACGTAAATATGCATCCGATTGTCCCTGATTTTTGCCGCTCAACATAGAAGAGGGCCCGTCTGTGGCAGAATCCACGAGCAAGACCTATCTGAGCAAGACTATCTTGCGTAACTTGCGATCAGCGACCGGGACCTGTACGTAAAGATGGAGTGAAAAGATGGTTACACCAGAAATGATCAAGCAAACAGCCAATACAACAAATCATCACATCATTAATCATATCCCATCAGATTACATAACCGAACTGTCAGCTGCATTCACTTTCTCCGCCCAAGGCACGTCTAACCCCGTCCACGGCCAAAACCACGACCTCGTCCACGGCCTCTTCCGCCGCCTCCTCTACCGCCGCGGCCGCGCCCACCACCAACACCGCCAGCGCTCCGTTCCGCTTCCTTGCGAGCCTTGTTCTTAGGCTTCGGCGCATCGTCGATCAACAGCGTATCCAGCGGCAGGGAGTCGGGGAGGATAAAATATCGGATCGTCGATCCTCGGATGTTCATGGTCTCCAGCGGAATGGGATCTTGACCCTTGGCGGTCATTTTGACGTTCCGTAGTGCCGTGTTCATCTGTGGCGAGATGGATGATATGGTGCCGTGGACAATGGTACCTAAGGCGATGAAGGGCGGTCAGCAAAATCGTGCTTCGGCGTTGCGGCACGGTCTCGTTGGCATGTTGACAGCCGAGCTTCGAATAGATGAAGCAACGCGATATGCATACCATTCTTCAATTCAATCGTCACCGTCTCATTGGCGCATTTCATCAAAAACCTAAGTCGCGCTTGGCATCAGTCCTTGACTCGTACGGGAAGATCGCTGCCGTCGGCGCAGAGATCACGTCTCCAGGTGCAGACTGCGTGGCTATGCCGCCTGTGATAAAAAACAGCGAATGGCTCTCACCTAACGAGCTTCATTGTGAGCGATGAGGACGTGAGTGCTCTGTACGGGTACGCGTCTGATAGCAGGTGGGAGCAGGAGCTTCGTCTGGTTCGCAAGGAGCTTTGAAATTGTTCTAGAGAACTCTCGGTGATCAAGTCTTTGGCGTTGTGAAAGGTGGAGTTTTTGCAGGTGGGTCACGACGTATGAGCAATGGGAGCATTGAGGAGGTATGTACATACCTTAGGTACCTACCTAAGCTCCTCGTCGTCGAGAAGCCGGAAGAACATCGCTCCCGGCTCTGTCACTCGGATTTTCGAGGAAGGTCGTTATCGATAGCTGCCGCCCTCCCTGGTGTCGCTGGAGCATCCCAGTGACGATCAAATCGTGAACCAATCTTTCTGTATCAAGCCGTGCGCCATCCATCTCTGGTTTCTACGGCTCTACACTCTTCGCTTGACACTCTTACCATGATATTTGCCCTCTAGTTCCACAGACGAAAAGGACCATATAATCACCAGCTCTGCGCAGTGTTTGCCGAACATGGTTGTTGTCGCTTAATCGAACGCCCGAGTGAGGGACGCATTGATTCATTATTCATAACACCCCGCCGTCCACCGAATCACGGACTGGCTACCAGTAACAGGTATCTATCTGCCAGACATCAGCCTTGTAATGCTCTAGTGTGAGTAAGCAAGTGCCGACTTCAACTCTTCTGTCCCACGCTCCAGCTAAGAGGAACTTGCAGACCCGGAAAACAGTGACTTTCCAAAAACAGATCGAACAATAAGGACCGCCGTCTGCAGCATGATATCGGGACGGGGTAGTGCGAGCTCTCGGGCGGGACGCATTCGCCCTCCTCGTCGAATCGTTCGTGTAAGTTGCCAGCTGGGGCGCAAGTTGCTCATTTATTCACTATTCGATACCTTTCCAACGTCTTTGCTGGCACTCTGCTGCCCCGCACAAGTCTTACAAACACACCATGTTCTGGGCGTAGGCGTCAACCGGGAATTTTCGAGTTCACCCCCGTTGCGAAGTACAGAGTGTGCCAATGCCTTTTCTCCTCGGACCCGTCAGGATTCTCCTCGTTTCGCAGGCATCTATCAGACTTGTCGACTCGACGCTCGCACGTCACTTGAGAATTGGTCAGCTAACATGTTTGTGTTACAGCCGAGTGGCGGTGGAGAAGGAGCCGATTTCGAAGATTGCTGGAACATGCTGAAGGAAGCTTTGCGAGACATTCACAATAAGAGCTGTGGTCGGCTGTCCTTTGAGGAGCTGTACAGAGCGGCATACAAGATTGTCCTCAAGAAGAAGGGCGAGGTATTATACGAGCGAGTCAAGCAGTTCGAGGAACAATGGTTTGCCGAACACGTCATTCCCAAGATCGAGGTCTTAGTCACGAAAAGTCTCATCAGCATTGGAGTTGATAAGAACTCGACTAGTTCTGTTAACGAGAGACGCCAGACAGGCGAAAAGTTCCTGAAGGGCTTGCGAGACACCTGGGAAGACCACAACATGTCTATGAACATGACTGCGGATATTCTCATGTATCTAGACAGAGGATACACCCAACAAGAGCCCAACCGGGTGCCAATCTTTGCGACTACGATAGCGCTCTTTCGCGACCACATCTTGCGGTCTTGTCTCAACGCTAATTCAAGCAGTTTGGTTATTGACATGCTCATTTCTGTCATGCTGGACCAGATTGACATGGAACGGGAGGGTGACGTGATAGACAGGAATCTGATACGCAGCTGCAGTCGCATGTTGAACAGCCTATACGACACCGAAGACGAAAGCGAGAGCCATAAGCTGTATACAACCGTTTTTGAACCCCGCTTTCTCAGAAACAGCGAGACCTTCTATGGCGCAGAATGCCAGCGATTGCTCCGAGAGGCCGATGCCAGTACATGGCTACGACACACACAGAGACGGTTGAACGAAGAAGCCGATAGATGCGGAACAACGATAGAGCCAGAGACGCTGTCGAAGGTCTCCACGGTCATCGATCAGCAGCTCATCGTTAGACATCTTTCCGAGTTCATGGGCATGGAGGGTAGTGGCCTGCGATGGATGATTGACAATGACAAGACTGGAGACTTGGCAATTTTGTACAAGCTTGTCTCGAGAGTGGAAGCGGAAAAGACGTCTCTGCGGGGAATTTTGCAGAAGCGGGTTGTCGAGCTGGGACTGGAAATTGAAAACGCGCTGAGCAACACAGATTTCTCCAATGCCCAGGGAGAAGGAGAAGAGGCTGGAGAAGCAGACAAAACCAAGGCATTGAATCCGGCCGCTCAACAAACTGCTGCTGCCATAAAGTGGGTCGATGATGTGTTGCGGCTCAAGGATAAGTTTGACAATCTGTTGACGCGGTGCTTTCAGAATGACCTTGGCATTCAAACATCACTAAACAAGAGTTTTTCGGACTTCATCAATATGTTTTCGCGGAGCTCAGAATATGTGTCTTTATTCATCGATGACAATCTCAAGAGAGGCATCAGAGGCAAGACCGAGGCCGAGATAGACGCAGTTTTGGAAAAGGCAATTGTTGTCATTCGGTATTTACAGGACCGCGATCTCTTCCAGACGTACTATCAAAGACACCTGGCAAGAAGACTGCTACATGGTAAATCAGAAAGCCACGACGTGGAAAAGCAGATTATCTCCCGAATGAAGCAGGAGTTGGGGCAACAGTTCACGAGCAGATTCGAGGGCATGTTCCGTGATCTGGTGACATCATCGGAGCTCACCTCGACTTTCCGCGACCATAATGCTAATATTAGCGAAGGCGCAAAGACCATCGACCTGAATGTGAGTGTCTTGTCGTCCAACTATTGGCCGCAGGAAGTCATGGGTCGGCAGGCATCCATCGGCGACGACAGCTCTCGTGTTTCGTGCAACTATCCGCCCGTCGTCGAGCGACTTCAGGCAAGCTTTCAACAGTTCTACCTCGGCAACCGCAATGGTCGCAAACTCACTTGGATTGGAACCACTGGGAGCGCGGATATCAAATGCGTCTTTCCAGCTATTCCGGGCAAATCTGGCGCATTGGCCAAGGAGAGGCGGTACGAAATCAACGTACCGACGTTTGCCATGGTCGTCATGTTACTCTTCAACGATATTGACAACAGCCAAAGCCTAACCTTCGAGGAGATTCAAGCGAAAACCAACATCTCGACTTCGGACCTTATGAGGGCTCTAATGGCCATTGCAGTCGCACCCAAATCCCGCGTACTGCTCAAAGAACCAGCCACCAAAAGTGTAAAAGCCGGCGACAGATTCAGCTTCAATGCCAGTTTCCAGAGCAAGACCATGCGAATTAAGGCGCCCATCATCAATGCTGTATCCAAGGTCGAAGGGACACAGGAGAGAAAAACTACCGAAGAGAAGAATAACCAAACGAGAGCTTACATTGTAGATGCTGCCATTGTGAGAATCATGAAGTAAGCCACCGAAAATTCACTCGTTCTTATCCCCCTCTCCCTCTCCATCATGCTCATCACTAACTTTGGCCAAAGATCTCGGAAACAGCTCAGTCACTCGCAGCTCGTGAGCGAGGTTCTGTCTCAGCTGGCTGGAAGATTCAAGCCCGAGGTTTCACTCATCAAAAAGCGAATCGAGGATCTGATTGTGCGAGAGTATCTGGAACGGCCAGATGAGGAAGAGGCGCCGTCCACGTACCGATACGTAGCTTAAGCCTTAAACAGAACATATTAGCTGGAGCCAGGACTTGTAGGCCCGTTTCGGGCGATGCCTCCACTCCCGTGCCCCTTTAATAACTCCCTTTAATGTGTGCGTGTAGAGACAAGTGAGTTGGGGATTACCTTGCTAGGTGACACTAGATTCGATCCAAGTACTGCGTTGAAACGGGCGAGGCCAACGAGTACATGGCAGCGAATGTAGGGCTAAAGAGAAAAGCACAATTGGACATGGCAAAAGCTTTGACATATGATGTAACTGATACGGAGTACCTTGGATGCTCATGCTCGTGGCTGCGCTCCAATCTTGGCGGTCTGAGTGAGTTGTTGCACAAAAGAAATATGCTAAAGACCTTCTACCATAACACTGCCGTACACTGGAGTGCCACTGCGCAACAGTACGAGGCTGCTCTCGTAACCTCGTTACGGTGAATATCACGAGCCACTGAGCCCACGCTCCATAACATTAACAACGGCTCGAATTCCCGCGTGATTGAGCCTCTGCAGTATGTAGCTTCACGACTCAGACTACTCCGTGTGATTCATGAAAACCTTTGGATGTATCGAGAATAAGATTTCATGTGCTCTCCACGTATGCCGTGCTGTCATGCCCACCATGTCCCTTAGTTATGAACGTCGTTTACGTTGCAGATTCCACACCCAGCTCAAATAGAAGCATATCAGAAAATTTCGTATAAATTTTCGAGAGTTCTTCGCAGGCTGTGTGACGAGTCACGTTGCATTGCAGTTATGTAGATATTGTTAATGTTATACGACGTAGTAGTTGGATTTCTAGGTTGCCGCCGTCAACGCTCGCGATACAAACCCCTCCGGAGTCCGATATTTCAGTTCAGAAGCTGTAAATTCTTCGGCCAATCTGAAGTACCTGAAGATCTGTCTGTTGTCACCGGTCGGCGGCCGCGCAAGCGCAGGAACTGAAGGCAAATGATGTGGAGCAAATTCGGAGCAAATTGCAATGAAAAGAGAAATTTGGAATAGCCAAGAATGGGCATGGATTCTGATATATGACGCTTCTCAATCGCCGCTTCGTGTATGTCATCGGCTCGTTGACGGCGCGATTGCACATTTGCAATTACTTTGAGTTTCATATTGAGAATGGGCTATAGTATTACGTATTCATGATGTCCTGCCTTGCCACTGTCCTCATGCCCATTGACTCCTGAGCTGTCATTATTATCCGAGCCATCATCCGAGCCATCATCCGAGCCATCATCCGAGCCATCATCCGAGCCATCATCCGAGCCATCATCCGATTCATCGTCCGAGTTATTACCACATTCTGCGCGTATGGCACGATCTTCTACTGCCAAGTGAACTCGGCGGGCTGTTTCCACAAGCTCATCGTCGGTCAGTTGTAACGGCGCGTCAAACCCATGCTCCGTCATCCAGGAGTTTACGACTTCTAGGTCGCTGGTCTCGAAGTGGCAGGCAAGAGCCATCAACAAGGACTTTCGTAGGTACGGCCCCGGTGTGGGGAAAGGGCGTTGGCCGTAGTACCTGGCCCAAGTATCCTGCCATCCTATCCGTTTGATGTCCCTTATGCGTACAAGAGCCATGAAGAAGTGAAAATAGAGAAAACGCGAGACGGGACGCTTCTCGTTGTGGAAGGTAAGTTCCCTTCCATCCAGTTCACGGGCGCGGAAGTCACCACCACCGTACCTCTCGTTCATGATAGACGGTGAGATGACATCGGTTCGCCATCGTGTGATGGGATTTTCCGTCGCATCCACCGGAACAATTACGATATGGTGGTTGTCGAACCAGGACCCAATTCTTTTTGACAAGAGAAGTGCGTTACCTGCCCGTTCAAGTGATTGCGTCCTTTCGCCAAAGAGAAGCTCACCAACGCCTTCGAAATCGAGGAAGTGCGGCACGATGTGTGCAGCTTTGATGAATTCCTTGATAAACCATCTGCCGCTTACATGACACCAAACGTCACTTCCTTCTCCATGGTCAGCTCCATTGGCGTTATAATAGTGCAACGCATCCCGACGCCAGTTCTTGGGTCGTTCTCTCGATTTACCAACGCCATCGGGTTTTCTGTAGAGCGCCAAGATGCAATCGAATACCCCATCGCGGCGTATGTCCAGGATGGGGACTTCAAGCCCAGGGTCGGCAAGTCGCATTTTCTTCTTTTTATGTCGCCACAGGTCGTCTCCGGCCGAATAGTATCGTTGTCCAGTATCTCGCAATTGTTTGTTGGCCGCATGAGGTGATATAGAACCAGCATCACGCTCTGACGCTATAAGTTCCCGCTCCAAACGAGTCGTTTCCTTCTCCTGCAAGGCTAGCTCAATACCAAGTGATGCGAACCGAAGACTTGCCTCGGGATCAACTTCTGGCAGCTCCTGGTCTGGCGCGATGTATGGCTCAACTTCGCTCTGTAAAGCCTTGAAGGCATCCGTGAGCTGTTTTGAGGCACGTCGCGCGGTGTCATGCTCTTTCTTCAGTCTTGTCGTGTCCAGTCTTTTTGGACAGACAGCCAGTGCGGATAGGCTGCCCTTGGGCGAGCTCGTAGTCGTACCGATTGGCGGCGAGGAGTCTGACATTTTTCTTCTTTGCCGATGATATCGTCTCTGTGTTGTTGAAGGAATTCGTCTCGCGTTGGGTGACAATGGGGTGCTACTTATAAGTTATGGGCAGTAAAAAAGGTTTCGCGGCGTGGGAAAGTACCTCTGCCTGGTTGTTAGGTAGGTAGGTACGTATGACTCAAACTTAAACTTTGCCAGACGCACCTGAATTTGTTAGTAAAGCTGAACTGATAATTCGGACGCAGACGTGGCACCTTGGAGAAGACGACACATGCAGACGGCCGCTGACACCTGTACGTGGCCACGACTAGCGCGCACGTCAACAATTGTCAATCGTGCACATGTCCACGGTAAGTACATGTCCTCAACGATTCGTACGTGGCCTCAATCGTGGTATAACACCACGCGGTAAGGATATTGACTCTTTCCTTTCTCTCTCTTTTACTCTTTTAGATAGCTTCCATGAATACGACAGATTGTTCATGACAGTTCGCCCCATGCGTATACGCGACTCTCGCGGATTTATCCCAACACTGATCAGTGATTCTTGAATCCGTATTGAAACATAGATTTTCTGGGAGACTCGAAAGGAAGAGACGACCTGTCATTGAAACTCTTAGTCTTCGTGCTAAAGAGAAGAAGTTCAACCTGGTTAGAATCGTTTCCGTCCATGCGAAGTTGACGATTCGTCGTTCGACCCAGTAAGATCAAGCCTCCTGATATAGAGAGCCATGATCTATCCGAAAGGACAACTCTATCGTTACCGTCAGCAACGGGAAAACTCACTTTCTAGAACCATCGTTCGTCATCGCGAAGTTCGTACATCGTTGACCAAGCCTGCTGCCTGTGACCTGTCAACACATTTTCTTGACCCCGCCCGTGGGCCGTCAGAAACTCAGAAGATAGAGGACTTTGCTGTCTTTTCTACCCATCAAATCAGAACATAGAGGACTTAACTCTCACTTCCACCAGGAGACACATTTGCCCGTCAACCCATTCTTTTGATTCAGAACCCCTTGAGCCCTGTCACTGTTGGCCATTCCATACGCCAGACTCCGGTGACCATTCACAGCTGCGAACGATTTTATGCTCCGGAGGGCGGAGTCCGACTGCCAGAATCAACCTCGGCGGATGCCATTTCTTTTGTTCACGGCTGCCCAGTGCCGCAGTTTACTTCTCCGCACCCCCACAGGTGTGCGATCGCGGGGGTGCGGAGAAGTAAACTGCCCTACCTACCTTAGGTACTCCGTACGGCCCAACCGTAGACCCGCTCCATCAAATTACCCGCGAACGAGCGGGGACCTCAGAAAAACACGCGACTATCGAGCAAAGTCTGAAAACGCGAAGAGAGCATAAAATAAACAAACTGCGCCCATTCTTTTGTGCAACAATAGGCGAGTAGAGAAGCGAGGAGCGACGATCAAGCGATGAATGTCCGCTCTGTGACAAGGGCCAATAATCTGGGGCTTGGAACGGTAGAAACTCTCATATCATGACGCAATATTGAATAATCGGCCGACGCCCTTGGCTCCCAAAAGGATGTCTGGAGGGCTCCGTTCCCCCTCCGAGCTTTGAGAGACCTGCTCACATCTAATATATGTTACAGGGATCTCAGACTAACCCGTCTGAGGCATGTAGGTAATGTTCTTCCCTCTGCTTCCCGCTGAAGGTGCCAGATGGAACAATAGCTCATATCCGCTCAGGAGAGTCTCGAATCTCGATGTCGGATGTCGATGTGATGTCGATGTCGCTGTAGTGAGACATGTATCATCGGCTAAGCGTCTGCGACGCCAGATGCGCTGCATGTATGGTGGTAGTAGTCCATATTCCTCTGCGGAAATGTCCACTTGTGTGACAGCTCACCCGGAACGATGGTTCTGGAAAGTGAGTTTTCCCGTTGCTGAGTCCTGACGGCAACGATAGAGTTGTCCTTCCAGATGGCTCTCTATCGCAGGAGGCTTGATCTTGCTGGGTCGATTCGTCAACTTCGCACTACGCAGTCACCACTGGTGACGGAAACGATTCTTACCAAGTTGAATTTCTTCCCTTGGGCCTTTAGCACGAAGAGTAGCAGTGACAGGTCGTCTCTTCCTTTTGGGTCTCCTAGCAAATCTGTGTTTCAAGAAGTTAGAACGGATTCAAAAATCACTGATCAGTGAATAAACCCGCGAGGGTTGCGTATACGGTATACATAATACGCGCGGGGTGAACTGTCATGAACAGTCTGTCTTATTCATGAGAGCTATCTCAAAGAGAGAGCAAGGACTTAGGAAATAGTTAACAGCCTTACCGTGTGGTGTTATACCACGAGTGACGAGATATGAGGCCACGTGCGTGATCGTTGAGGACACGTACTTACCGTGGCGGCTGGCCGGCCACGTACAGTAGCCGCGTCGGCGCGTACAGGTGTCACCAGTGGCCACTTGAAGTTCTCAGTATACATACTAGCCCTAAGCCACGTACGGTTGCCAGTAGCCCTAATTGACGTACAGTTGTCAGCGGCCGTTCGCATGTGCCGTTGAGGGCACTGGGCAGCGATTCCAACATTATAAATGGAGATTTCCTGATTTCCTGATTTCCTGATTTCCTGATTTCCTGATTTCCTGATTTCCTGATATTCTGACATTTTGATATTCTGATTTTTCGATTTTTCGGGTTTTCGTTGTGGCTGCGTTTTTCCAAGCCTCTCTAATAAGATTGTAAGTTGCTACCGTGGCAACTTATACAATGCCAGGTCTGCGTCCGAATTATAAGTATATCTTCCCATGCCGCGGTACTCTTTTTACTGCCCATAAGTAGCACCCCAACGCGAGACTGATTCCTTCAACAACGCAGAGACATCATCGGCAAAGAAGCAAAATGTGAAGTGTCACATGTCAGACTCCCCGCCGCCAATCTTGAATCGGTACGGGTTCGCCCAAGGGCTGCCCGGCCCCCCCCTGATCCTGATTCCTGAAGTTCTGAACTTTGATGAAGTACCCATGGGCCATACTGGACTTACGCCGCCATGGCGTATCCGAGTGCCTCGTGACTCGTGAGTCGTGCCAGTGGCTTTCAGCCTCTCTATATGGAATCCGATGGCCTTTCCGCCTTGGTCATTCGAAAAGACGAGTCGACGACCCACAAACTGGCTTCGGGATGCGTTATTCTATTATAAGTTTATAACAACAATGGAGCTGACCATGGACAAGGAAGTAATGACGTTTGGTGCCATGTAAGCGGCAGATGTTTGCACAAAGACGACATCAAGATTCAAAGCTGCACGTATTATGCCTTTCTTCCTTCATTTCGAAGGCATTGGACCATTGGTAAGGTTCTTTTTGGCGAAAGAGCGCAATCAGTTGACCGGGCAGGGAATGCACTTCTCATGTCAAACCGAACCGAGGGTTGGTTTGACACGGTATACCCACCATCTCGTGATTCTTCTGGTTGATGTAACAGAGAATCCCATTGCGCGATGGCGAACAGAGATCATATCTTCGTCTATTATGAACGAAAAGTACAATGGTCAAGACTCAACACCACGTCAGTGAACTAGACGGAAAGGAACTTACCTTTCATAACGAGAAGCGTCCAGTCTCGTGCTTCCTCTGCTTTCACTTTTTCATGGCTCTTGTCCCCCCGTGTTGAGGACATTAAACGCGATGTATAGCAAGATGTTTGGGCTAAGTACTACGACCAACGCCCTTTCCCCATAAAAGGGCCATACCTACGAGGCTACGAAAATCTATGGTAATGGCTCTTGCCTGTCACTTTGAAACCACTGACTTAGAAGTCATGGGCTCCTGGATGAATGACCATGGGTTTGACACGCCATTACAACTGACCAACTGGTCCAACGATGAGGCTGTGAAATTTGAAACAGCCCGCCGAATTCACTCGGCAGTTAGAAGATCCATGGTCATTCATCCAGGGTTCATGACTTCTAAGTCAGTGGTTTCGAAGTGACAGGTAAGAGCCATTGCCATAGACTTTCGTGGGTATAGCCCTGGTGTACCGTGTGGGGAAAGGGCGTTAGTCGTAATACTTAGCCCAAGTATCTTGCCATCCTTCGCGTTTAGTGTCCTTGATACGGAAAAGGGCCATGAAGAAGTGGAAGTAGAGGAAGCGCGAGACTGGGCGCTTCTCGTTGTGGAAGGTAAGTTCCCTTCCGTCCAGTTCACTGACGTGGTGTTCACCGTTGTATTTTTCGTTCATAATAGACGAAGATGTGATACCTGTTCGCCATCGAGTAATGGGATTCTCCGTCGCATCAACCGGAAGAATCACGAGATGATGGGTGTCAGACCAACTCTTAATTTGGCTTGACATGAGGAGTGCGTTCCCTGCCCGTTCAAGTGATTGCGCTCTTTCGCCAAAGAGAACCTTGAATTATATATATATATTGTATTGAAAGGGGTGGAGGTAATCTCTCGAAGCTTAGAGATTGCGCGGGAATAGAACTGTAGTGTATTGCTACACGAGAACTTCAATGGTAATCGTATTCGTGATCTACAACAGATTTCTTGAAGCGAGGAGAAGAACTATTAAACCCTAAGACTCTCGACCAGGACCGGTACTGACATTGGAAGAGGAAGAACCGGATTTGGCGGAGTCACAGTGGGAGGAGATCGTGGCGGCGAGGAACGCAAGAGGCCGAGGTGGCAGGAGGGATATTTTGGTGAAGTGGGTGGGTTGGATGCAGTCGATGTGGGAGCCGTGGAAAACTTCTGGAGACAGAGTCACTTTCGCGGTAAGAAAAAGAAGTAGGGAGATTGCGGCAGTCGTTGACGCAAGTAGATCAAGTACAGCCACGCAGAATCTGCAGCAGTCGCATGACGTGGCTGAGGAACGCCTGTTGAAGCGGTCCTCACGAACATGACCTGCATTTCGCACTGAGAGTCCAGAAATCAATTGGTGTACCTACTACTTTTACTTGATCATTTGATGCCACATTGGTAAAAGTGAATCTATCGCTCAAAATTATTAGCTTAGTAAAGTAACTGTTTTGCGATGATGATAAAAAGAGGAGACGTAAAGGGAAGCTTCACGTGTCTGTCTTGAACGCGCGGCGCACGAGAAGATTGACAAAACACGTCGTGTTCGCTCGTAGGTGAAGCAGACAAAGAGTATTTCAACGCATATGTACTTATCAAGAGACGTCGCTGTGGAAGGAATGGAAGAACAGGAAAGGCGCTGGAGCCGACCACACGGCGCATAGCTTTTGAACGCGTTTCGGGCTGAAGGTGCGGAGCGATTCTCAACAACATGGGCAACCGACCAGAGATGTCCTTGTGCAGCACCACGATGGCCGTTGACACGATCCGGCCATTGGCATTGCCGGGCACCCACTCAATGCCTAATGTCCGCATGCTTCCACTGAGGATGGGCGCACCTCGATCCTGTTCGCGGCAGAACGTCAAAAAAATCGCATTACGGCTTTTGAAATGCGGCGCCAGCAGACGTAGTAGTCCAACAGATGCCGATCGAGACCTCGGACGGCGTATGCGTGTTCTCTGCGACCCCTCCATACAGAGCTGAGAGGGCTCTTGGGTCCATACATTTCGCAAGCCGAGGGCACACCGGATTACGGAAGCCGTCGCTGGTCTCGGGACGATCATTCATAAATTATGCGCCATAGAGGAGAAGCATTTATCATCGTTCGAGGAGTAGTTTTGTTTTCAGGAGCGTTGCGGCGGCATCTCGGGAGTTCGTATTTAGAATCTCGTGCTTGCAGACTATAGAGCGCATTGGCTCATGAGGGCTGAACACTTCTTTTGTAAGGCGTTGGGGCGCTTGCTGGCAAAGAATGTTTCACATATGCGCATCCATCATCCTTGAGCGACCCCCGTAATACCAGAGGCAGAATACAGCCATGACAGGCTTCAGAATGATCTATGAGACTAATTGCTGTGTTCACTGAAGTCGTCGTCATCTCGGCGGTAACTGGATGTTACGGAAGTCACAAGTGATCGCCAAGTTCAACCGTACCCTCTGACCTCAGTGTACCCTTGGATAAGGGTGTGAGTCGTGACTCATGCGCATCGCACGACTTATTCTCTGGTATTTTATTAGTCGGAACACTCCGTATTCGATCGAAATAGTACACAGTTCTTCATCTAGGCCCCTAGGGCAAACAGTCAGCGAGGCGTGATCTCGCCGCTCGGTGGAGGAGGCGCAGCAAACCAGGAGTATCCATCAGATGCCAGTCACCTTCGATGCCATACCTGGTCATCCATTTCTCCAGACACGAATGCTCTCACGTAGGGCCAGGTCGAGGCCGTTGCCGCCGTTGACTCTATATCGTTTTTCCATCCCCTCGAACGAGATCTCGAAAAGCCGCGCAAATCCGCATAGTATACCCGGGAATGGTGAAAGTGGAAAAGCCCGCAGGACTGTGCAGTACTGATCTCGTTCCGAAAGGAAGAGCCTCATGTGCTGAAAGATGGGCCGGAGAACCGTGAAGAAGTTGCGTCGCTCTAGGATAAGCCGTGACAATCGGACCGTGACGAACTGCTCCATACGAAACGCCACCTCTTCTCTTCTGTAATTTTATTGATCCATTCACTCTCCCGCGCAAAAGGTGTGGATGCTTGCGGCTGCTCTGGTGTCTGTTGACCATATATCACCCCGAGCAGCCGCTCGTGCTTGGCGCGCAGATGCGCAGGGCCGCGGCTTGGGTCGGAGGGCGAGAGCGTCAACGCCTCGATTACGTAGTCTATGCAGCATGTCTCCTGAAACATGCCGGCTTGCGAAGCGCTGAAGTCCGGGACGGCTGTGCACGTCAAGATTTCGCTCGCTGCTCATGTCAGCTCTTTAGTCTTCAAACCATAGCGTCAGTGTACGGTACGTACGGATGATACGCCGGCGCGTTTGAGCTGAGAAGCTCTCCTCCCCTTCTGATGAAATGTCCTCTTGGATATCACTTGCGTCGTCGAAGTAATGTTCGTCAGATGTGTATAACGAGGCAGACTCATCGCTTAAGAAGTCGTCGTCGTCGTCTGTCTGGTATCGTTCCATTCTATCGACATGTCAGGATCGATAAAGATGGAAAAACAGGTAGTCTGTCCTTTCAATCCATGCAACAGAAAGCATTGGCACAATAAAAGAAAGGTGGCCAGGTTGAGACGGTTCCTTCGTTGGTGACTCGTTGAAACCGCGATTGTTGCGGACTCGCGCTTGGTAGCGGGGGTCGGGCTTCGTTGCCGGAATCATGGCGGATTGCGGGGTGCGTTCGCGCTTGCGCTTCAGGAGGGCACTGCAGTCACACTCCCTTCGACAACTATCCGGCAAACAACATCATTCCATCAGCCATCAACACAATGAAACGAACTGATCGATCGGTTTTAGCCTTCAAGTTTCGTTTTCTATCATCATTTTATTTGTGTCCCCTCGAATTCCACAACAAGGTCGTCTTTCGACACAGCGCAGCAATGGACGCCAACTTGGTAGGCCAGCCACTTTTCAGATTTTCGCCCTTCAACGACTAAATAACGACGCTCGGATGGATTTAGGAACTTCAAACGGACGGCGACACACAGCCCGCAGCAGACGCGAAACGTTTCTATGGTGCAGGGGCTCTGAGCGTCCTCTCCCCTAGTCAGGGCATTGATCAGAGGTACTTTACAAGCCTCATTGGCACCGACATCACAGCTACCGTCAACACGAGGCACAGAAAGCGGACAGCGGGTCAATTCTAGCATCAGAGCACAAGACCGCAAATGAAATTGGACGAAGCGCGAACGCTGGTGCCCTCGCTTCAATCTCTGACTTCTTCAGGATCGTCACTTAGCAGTGATGCAAGACAAGTTCAACAGATACATACTTGGCAGTGATGCAAGAGGACAGGGATGCTGGCAACCACAGAACAGCCACAAGGAGTATGGCTTCCAGATACCCCTATGCACAGTATGCAACAATGAGGCGCCTCTGTCTGAAATGGCTACATGCAACAGCTGTCGGTGTCGGGGGAGCGCGAGGCAGATGCTTGTTTCGCCGGCGCCGGTCCTCAACCCAGGAAGTCTGGGAACAAATTTCACCGGAAGTTCTGCTACCTCGTAATGTACCGCACGCAAATAGGTAGACCTTGGCGTGCAATGCAATATGAAATCCTCGGTGAAATTTGTTCCCAGACTTCCTGGATTGAGGACCGGCGCCGGCGAAACAGTCATCTGCCTCGTGCTCCCCCGACACCCACAGGTGTTACATGTACCCATACCAGACAGAGGCGCCTCAGTGTTGCAGACTGTGCATAGGGGTATCTGGAAGCCATACTCCTTGTGGCTGTTCCAGCATTCCTGTCCACTTGCATCACTGCCAAGTATCTGTTGTCTTGCATCACTGCTAAGTGACGATATTTCGGGTGCTATGTCATAGTCACCCGTGTATAGGTATCTGGTGAACGCGTTGACAGTCCTGGCATCATGACGATCGATATGGACATAATCATGTTCCAACAACATGACCCCGTTCAGCAAGTCGCCCAGTGGTTTGCTTTCGCTTGCCACCAGTTCTGAGTGCAGGTACATAGAACACTTCCTTCGTCTCTCCCTCGCATCCCACCACGAACTTGGACGTCGGGGACGTGACATCTGTTCGTCAAGTCGTCAACATTTTTCGTGAGCCTGTGCTATCGAAGTATCGGCATACATAGCGTGAGTTTTCTCAACATACCTTTGATTAGTCGCCTCGCCACTGCTAATATATTCTTGCACCGCCAATTCTAACTGCTCATAAGTGGCCATGATGGCGTTGGACAAGAAGGTTTTGCAGTCCAAGGAAAGAAGAAAGTCGAAGCAAGAAATTGTCCAACGCCATCATGGCCACTTACTAATAAGTTATGAGCAGTTAGAATTGGAATTTGGCGGTGCAAGAATATATTAGCAGTGGTGAGGCGACTAATCAAAGGTATGTTTCGAAGCAAGAAAAAAGATACAGAGTAATGAAGGGGCTGGCAGCACTTTCTCTCTGTTGCACAATGATAAAATGTGAGTGATGGTTGTGCTTGATTATTCTATCTACTTTACAGAGAGAAGAGCCTATTTATACACTGTGTTGTGACACTCTCACCCTCTCAACTTCGTCCGTCCCACAAGCAATCACTGCCATGGCGTCTGAAGGTACCCCGTTCGTGGCTCGAGCCTCGAACAACTCTATTTAATTAGTGCCAAAGCCTCCACGAATTCTCGAGCCATCAAGATTGGTAAGCTGATATGATGCACGATCAACCTGCTTGACACGAAAAGTGTCGCACCAACGCCGCAGCTTCGGTGGCTTTTCTTCGGAGACAACCATCATCAACATACCTACCTAGGTAGGTACCGGTATCATCTCCCGGAGCGTGTGATGGCCTAGGCTTTGCCCTGCTCAGTGGCTTGTTCAATGCGTACCTAGGTATTCTTTTGTCGTCATCTGGCGCAACGGGATTGGGCACATCACCCAGGTGGCGACGCAGATTGGCTACTGGAGCCAGGCCATCATAGAGCGAAAGGCTTTGAACTCCTCTGGTCGTGACGATCCCTCCAACCAACTGCCTCCAATTGTCCCTGCACTGAACTTCAGAACGGCGTTTCTCTACGTGGCGCATCCAATGCACCCTTTAATCACCTTCCAACAACGTTACGACATTTCCAACGGCCATGTCAGAGACTTGCAGAAGTCATCGTCCCAACCACGTGAGTTCGTCATCCCAGCTCCCCTCCTCTTCAAAAATGACGATAATTCCGCTGAGCGAGCCTTGAGGCAACAGCTGGACCAGGATCAGTGTAGAAGCCCTCTGGCGCCAAGAGAGCCCATCCATCCACGCCTTGAAATGGTTCACGCCGCTGCCGCCGTCACGACTTCAGCCCAGTGGACTTAATTACATGGAAAGAACCTGACAAAACGGGAGAAATAAATTATAATCAACCACCACCAGCACTGTGCATATGTTGGATGCCCCTTTCAGACTTTGTGAAAGGCCCAACATCGTCCATGCCCGAAGTGGTCTGTCCACCGTCACCGGTTGCAGCGGTGCTTTTCTTTTTCCGCGGTTGTGTTGAGCACGGCACCCCGGAAATGTACCCTCTCTAGGCTTAGTACCTACCTATGTACATACCTATAACCGCCTCCCACTTTTCATCAGGTGTCAATGTGCCGTCGGATCTACGGCCGACGTATCTGACAAGCTTCCAACCTCGTACCGTGTACGATCCTTGTGTCGTGGACACTGGATTTTCTCTCGCGGCGAGATATCTACATGTATGATGTCGGTGGCTGAAAACCGCTTGGATAACCCAAAACGAACGTTGCCAACGGTGTGCGCCATTGTTCCTAGCTTTCGGGATAATCAAAGACCGGGCATTCACATTGATCATCGACCGGGTATGTGCTGTCACATGCAGCACAACTGACATGTGGGGCCAACGTACCATTTACATCAGGAGGACATCGGTCTATGTTATTCATATCCCTCAAAACGCCACGGTTGGTTTGTATGAAGTGGACAATGACCAGATGCTGGCTCATGAACAACCATCATCTATGTGTTAGTCGAGTCTTCCAAGGCCTCAACTGCGCACGGTCTTTCACTTCCAAGGAAACGTTCTCAAGGAGTCAAGTTCTTGTTTTACTTCACCCAAACCTGGCACGATAACAACATTCTCTCACGACTTCGTCATTATCGTACCATTTCTTGGACACCGCTCAACATTCAATCACTCATGACTGTATCATCTGACTCTTATACTTATAATAGTGCATGAGACAATCTCCGAGTCTCATCTCCGAAGCACCTTTGTATAAGCCTCATCGTCATAGTTGACCAGCTTAGAAATCGTCATTATGTAAATGAGAACTTTGAGAGGTTTCTCTTCTCATGTATATAGGCTCTTCTCTCTGTAAAGTAGATATGTAGAAGAATCAAGCACAACAATGATCATACTGGCCCCATCGTGTCGTACTTGCATTGCGTCGAAGTTCGAACACTTCTGAGGGCGAAGAACTATAGTCCTTGGTTTATTGCTTGATTCGCGAGTTACGAGTACTAAGTAGGATAAGGAACTTAACCCTAACCCTTGTCCGGTCACATCAATCATCCGATCTGTCAGCTAATGTTATTGCTAATCCTGATTCCTGACCATTTGCTCATCGACTGAGACGCCACAGGTGCTTCCTCGAACTCGAGTCTCGAGAATTTAGCGCCTCGACGGACGCAAAGCATAGGGGGAAAGCGCAGCTGGCGCTCGTCATGGCTACGAAGATGCTTTGGTTCTTGTTCCCAGAGGAGTTTCCTTGGACGGAAGATCGGTGGCTTCATGCATTCGACATCAAAGAGATGACGAAGAAAATAAGTATGTACACAACGGGGTGTCTCTCCATCCGCGCACTGTCACCAGCCCAGGTCGCGAATTACTCGGTTGTTCGTCCCTTTATGTTCTGAAGTCAATGGTCATGTTAGCCTCGATCCAGCCGCCAGTGAGTCAAGTTGTGTACATACTAATCTTTTTGGTCATCTCTTTGATGTCGAATGCATTGACCGGGCCACCGATCTTCCGTCCACGAGAACTTCTCTGGGAACAAAAACCAGAGCATCCTCATAGCCATAACAATTAACAAGCGCCAGCTGCGCTTTGTCTCTACGTCCATTGTCTGGTGTCCGTTGAGGCGCTAAATTCTCGGGTCTGAGGAAGCACCTGCGGCGTCTCAGACTCTCAGTCGATGAGCAAATGGTCAGGATTAGCATCAAAATTAGCTGACAGAACAGATGATTGATGTGATCGGACAAGGATCTCATGGTTATTGAATAATGTGCTTTAGGGTTAGCTTAGTCGTGTCATACGCTGCCGAGTGAACTCGGTGGGTTGTTTCCACAGCCTCATCGTTAGTCAGTTGTAATGACGTGTCGAACCCATGGTCATTCATCCAGGAGTTCTGCCTTGTATCTGGCCTCGCCTCGTCACATCCTGTTATTAGAGAGCAGAAGAAGCTTCGACCCGATGAACTCAGTGCACACTGCAGCTTATCAGACCGGTAAGCATGTAAGAGTATTCACTCTTCTCTTTCAGTGACAGTTGCCCGTGGTCTTTGTCATGAATGGGGGCATCATCGGGCTCTGAAATGGCTGAGATGGACTTTTTGGAAGATGGGAGACTGGCTAATTGGGATCCAAGCTTGCGCTTGTCACGCTGTCAACGCCTGCTGGGACGAGATGAGGTTTTCCTCTCCCATTTCCCACCACGTATGATTGGATCTGTCGCATCATCACGGACCGCCGAGGTACAATCTATCTTCTCTTTACTGCGCTCACAAGTAAGCTCCTTGAAGCTCTCCGCCTCTACCATCAGCAATCGGCTTCCGTCTCATGAGAGTCCTGGCACCTTAGCCCAATACGATGATCGCTAACTTCAAATACGAAGTATCGCGCAGCTCATGGCTCAAAAATACTGTCGCAAAGCTCGACCCAATTCTGCTTCTCGTTGCCGAAGACAGTCGCAAGATAGCGTTTTGGGTCGTCTACTCTAAGCCGCTTCAGTTTTAGCCAGTGCGCATTCAGGTCTGGTGTAGGTCGCAATTCACAATCCTCGTCTTTCAGCTTTGGCGTCCCAAAGTCGCGAGCGACCCGAGCGACCCGACTCACCGCCCGTGGTGTCATTGTAATCCAGTTAAGGGCGATCAAGGTCCAGTAATTTATCTTCCAATGCTCTGCAGTCGCGCTATGTTAGCAACCTCCATATGATTCAGTCTCATCGATACAAGAAAGTACGAACCGAACATTCTTTTCATGTTCTCGGTGGAACTGACCGGATTCTCTTCCGTCTTGTCCTTTTTTGCGCTCACCTTTTTTGGGTGTGATAAAGACCGCTTACTCTAGGAACCACACCATCTTCGTCGCGAGCGCCGCTGCATATTTGCTCTCTTCCTTCTGGCACGTATGCAAGTCGAATCCTGACAAGGAAATATCGTTAACTCCTGACATGGAAATATTGTCATGCTCTAAGTGACTTGCTCCCAATCGTCGCGGCAACAATTCGCCCAGCGCCTCTTCGACACCCTAAGCGATTCTAATCCACTGTCCGTGTCGACCAAATACGGCTCTTGGCTTGGCATGTTTCGGCACATAGTTCATACCACAATGGACCTATTCAAATGTGGAGAGCAAATATGCAGCGGCGCTCGCGACGAAGATGGTGTGATTCCTAGAGCGAGCAGTCTTTATCACACCCAAAAAAAGTGAGCGCAAAAAAGCTCAAGACGGAAGAGAATCCGGTCAGTTCCACCCAGAACATGAAAAGAATGTTCGGTTCGTACTTTCTTGTATCGATGAGACTGAATCATATGGAGGTTGCTAACATAGCGCGACTGCAGAGCATTGGAAAATAAATTACTGGACCTTGATCGCCCTTAACTGGATTACAATGACACCACGGGCGGTGAGTCGGGTCGCTCGGGTCGCTCGGGTCGCTCGCGACTTTGGGACGCCAAAGCTGAGAGACGAGGATTGTGAATTGCGACCTGCACCAGACCTGAATGCGCACTGGCTAAAACTGAAGCGGCTCCGAGTAGACGACCCAAAACGCTATCTTGCGACTGTCTTCGGCAACGAGAAGCATAATTGGATCGAGCTTTGCGACAGTATTTTGATACCCTGGTCATTCCAGCCAGTGGGTGTGGTGAACAGCAATGACTCCCGCTTCCTGCCGGTAGCACGACGGCAAGCGCAAAGTCTAAAATCGTCCATAAACATCAAGAAGTTCGCCCTGCCCGGGAGACTTGCATGCTATTTATAGGTGCCACATTTTTCCAACCCTATAGCTTTTAATAGCATTCTGTCTCGCTGCTAGAGATCGGGCTCGACTGTTCGATTCTAGCGGTCTTGTAGGACTCCACGACATCGGCGTCAAAGACAGGAGTTTTGCGACTGAGGGTTTTGACGAGAATGTCAATGACGAAGACCCGCAGACGCTCTTGATGGAGAAACTGTCGACTCCATCTGTCAACATCGATAACGAAGAACCTGACGATCTCAATAATCACATTTCGATCGAACCTTACAGAAAAGGGAGCCCCTCCGGAGTCCGATACTTTAGTTCCGAAGCGCGCAGGAACTGAAGGCAAATGATGTGGCGCAAATTGCAACGAAAAGAGAAATTTGGAATAGCCAAGAATGGGCATGGACTCTGATACATCATACATGACGCTTCTCAATCGCCGCTTCGTGTATGTCATTGTCACGTTGACGGCGGGATTGCAAATTTGCAATTACTTCGAGTTTCATGTTGCTAATTGGCTATAGTTGTTGGAACCGCTCGAACACCAATAGTCGCAACTGTCTTAGACTGTTGCACGGAGGGTGAGACCGATCGTGAGGGATCGAGGATTCGAGATAAGGATTGCAATCGGTTGCCAGCTTGGCAACATCCCTTTGCTCGTGGTCCAAAACCACGAGCCATAGACATATATTTCTAGATCCCTTCCTCACTCTGGAGGAAGGAAGACAAGAACAAGAAGAACAATACAGACTCGTTTTCGTTATCCTTCATTAGTGCATGCATGCCCTTATTTGCTTTCCCCTTACGAGCCGACAATAGTATTACGTATTCATGATGTCCTGCCTTGCCACTGTCCTCATGCCCATTGATTCTGGCACTCACTCAGTCCTCCTCCTCTGAGCTGTCATTATTATCCGAGCCATCATCTGATTCATCGTCCGAGCCATTGCCATTACCATATTCTGCGCGTATGGCACGATCTTCTACTGCCAAGTGAACTCGGCGGGCTGTTTCCACAAGCTCATCGTCAGTCAGTTGTAACGGCGCGTCGAACCCATGCTCTGTCATCCAGGAGTTCATGACTTCTAGGTCGCTGGTCTCGAAGTGGCAGGCAAGAGCCATCAGCATGGACTTTCGTAGGTAGGTACGGCCCCAGTGTGGGGAAAGGGCGTTGGCCGTAGTACCTGGCCCAAGTATCCTGCCATCCTATCCGTTTGATGTCCCTTATGCGTACAAGAGCCATGAAGAAGTGAAAACAGAGAAAACGCGAGACGGGACGCTTCTCGTTGTGGAAGGTAAGTTCCCTTCCATCCAATTCACTGGCGCAGAACAGACCATTGTACTGGGCGCCCATGATAGACGGTGAGATGACATCCGTTCGCCATCGTGTGTGGTGGGATTCTCGGTCACATCCACCGGAACAATTACGAGATGGTAGTTGTCGAACCAACGCTCAATTCGTCTTGACATGAGTAGTGCGTTACCTGCTCGATCAAGTGATTGTGCCCTTTCGCCAAAGAGAAGCTGACCAACGCCTTCGAAATCGAGGAAGTAAGGCACAATGTGTGCTGCTTTGATGTCGTCCTCGTGAAACCAGTTGCCGCTCACATGGCACCAAACTTGATCACTTCTTGTTTCATGGTCGGCTCCATTGCCGTTATAATATTGCAATACATCCCGACGCCAGTTCTTGGGTCGTTTTTTCGGTCTTCCAACGCCATCAGATTTTCTGTAGATCGTCAAGATGCAATCGGATACGCCACCGCGGCGTATGTCCAGGATTGGAACTTCTTCAGGCTCAGGGTTGGCAAGGCGCATCTTCTTCTTTTTATGGCGCCAGAGGTCGTCTCCGGCAGAAAAGTATCGTTGTCCATTTTCTCGGAATCGTTTCTTAGCCGTCTGAGGTGATATAGAACCAGCATCACGCTCTGACGCTATCAGTTCCCGCTCCAAACGAATCTTTTCCTAAATTCCTTCGCCAAGGCTAGCTCAATACCAAGTGATGCTAACCGAAGACTTGCCTTGGGATCAACTTCTGGCAGCTCCTGGTCTGGCGCGATGTATGGCTCAACTTCGCTCTGTAAAGCCTTGAAGACATCCTTCAGCTGTTGTGATGCACGTCGCACGGTTTCAATAATTCCATACAGATGCTCTTTCTCCAGTCTTGTGGTGTCCAGTCTTCTTGGACGGATAGCCAGTGAGCCCGTAGTCGTACCGATTGGCGGCGAGGAGTCTGACATTCTTCTTCTTTGCCGATGATATCGTCTCTGTGTTTTTGAAGAAATTCGTCTCGCGTTGGGTGACAATGGGGTGCTACTTATAAGTTGTGGGCAGTAAAAAAGGTTTCGCGGCGTGGGAAAGTACCTCTGCCTAGGTACCTTTAGGTATGTACGTATGACTCAAACTTGAACTTTGCGGCGTAAGTGCCCTCTATCACGGGATGGCCCATTCATCTCCAGATGCACCTGCATTTGTTAGTAAAGCTGAACTAATAATTCGGACGCAGACGTGGCACCTTGGAGAGGACGACACATGCAGACGGCCGCTGACACCTGTACGTGGCCACGACTAGCGCGCACGTCAACAATTGTCAGTCGTGCACATGGCCACGGTAAGTACATGTCCTCAACGATTCGTACGTGGCCTCAATCGTGACATAACACCACGCGGTAAGGATATTGACTCTTTCCTTTCTCTCTTTTAGATAGCTTCCATGAATACGACAGATTGTTCATGACAGTTCACCCCACGCGTATACGCGATTCTCGCGGATTTATCCCAACGCTGATCAGTGATTCTTGAATCCGTTTTGAAACATAGATTTGCTGGGAGACCCGAAAGGAAGAGACGACCTGTCATTGCGACTCTTAGTCTTCGTGCTAAAGAGAAGAAGTTCAACCTGGTTAGAATCGTTTCCGTCAATGCGAAGTTGACGATTCGTCGTTCGACCCAGTAAGATCAAGCCTCCTGATATAGAGAGCCATGATCTATCCGAAAGGACAACTCTATTATTACCGTCAGAAACGGGAAAACTCACGTTCTAGAACCATCGTTCGTCATCGCGAAGTTCGTATATCGTTGGCCAAGCCTGCTGCCTGTGACCTGTCAACACATTTTCTTGACCCCGCCCGTGGGCCGTCAGAAACTCAGAAGATAGAGGACTTTGCTGTCTTTTCTATCCATCAAATCAGAAGATAGGGGACTTAACTCTCACTTCCACCAGGAGATACATTTGCCCGTCAACCCATTCCTTTGATTCAAAACCCCTTGACCCCTTTCACTGTTGGCCATTCCATACGCCAGACTCCGGTAACCATTCACAGCTGCGAATGATTTTATGCTCCGGAGGGCGGAGTCCGGCTGCCAGAATCAACCTCGGCGGATGCCATTTCTTTTGTTCACGGCTGCCCATAGGTTTTTCGACCTGGTTGGTGAAGGCGCTGAAGGCTGGCCCGCCGTACTGGCCCCACACATGTACAGGCCCGCCGCCCGCGTCGTCAGGTCACTCGTGGAGTCGTACCTACTCTCCGTCGTCGTCACTGGACTGTCTCAGTCCGACTCAGGACTCAGTGGTCGCCCAGGGGACAGCTCCGAGCGTCGGACCTAATCACTAACTGCGACTTCGCCCATCAAAGTCCCGGCGACTGCCCTCATCACCAACGCGCTCGCCCTTCTTCTTCTGTTCTTCTGCGCTTTCTAAATGTCGGTCCTCCGGCGAACAATAGCCACTGCGCCATATGCCGCCTCTGCCGCCCTGAAGCAGGCTGGCAAGGTGGTCTGCATTGGCCGCAACTACGCGTACGTTCACCTCGGCGTCTAGTCGTTCCTCAATGCTTTATCGCTCTCATATATCTTATTTTCCCAGCGGTAGCAATAAAGAGAGTAGATGCGAGGAAAGGAGAGCTCAAGCTGATTTATTGCCAATAATCGCAGCGACCACATTGCCGAACTGCAGAACATGAAGCCCAAGAAGCCCTTTTTCTTTCTCAAGCCGCCTTCTTCAATGATACTGCCTGGCGAGGGGCCATGTTTGCAGCCCAGGGGTGTGAAAATGCATTACGAGGTAGAACTGGCGCTGATTATTGGGAAAATGGTAAGGGACTTGAGTGCAGATGATGGACAGGGGGCCATGGAGGCTATTCGAGGTATGTATTTGTCTCCCCCCCCTTACGTTTCCCCGTGTGTTGTTTACTTGACTCTAGTAGCAAGTGTTGCATACGCTTCACACCTTGCTTATGTTTTTTTTTCCCTAGCCTACGCTGTTGCTATTGACATGACGGCGCGGAATGTGCAAGACGAGGCCAAGAAGAAGGGCCTCCCGTGGGATATTGCCAAGGGCTTCGACACCTTTCTCCCCATGAGCAACGTGATTCCCAAGACGGCGATTGCGGATCCGCAGAATGTAGAGCTGTTTTTGGATGTAAATGGCGAATCGAGGCAGAGGGGCTCTACAGGACTGATGATTTATCGTATTCCGAGGATCATGAGCGACATCTCTAGGGTCATGACGCTGCATCCCGGGGATATTGTGCTGACGGGCACGCCGGCGGGTGTTGGACCTGTGGTGCCGGGGGATGTGATGCGAGCGGGCGTGAGAGTCGATGGGAGGGAGCTGAAGGAGGGAACGATGGAGGTTCGTGTAGAGCAGTCGCCTTGCTCATATGAGTTTTCGGAAACGTGAGGCTGTGGTGCATGGTTATCATCTCCTTCATTTCTTCTCCCCATTTCCTCCAGAAACTGATGGCTCTTGTCTTGTTCTTTTCATTGACACAAGGCTCATGTTGAAAGTCGTTATGTATTTTCGTGTACTATGCGATGTAGACTACTCCGTAGTTGCTCAATGAATCAATGGGTGCACTAATAATAAAGATATGCAATAGCTTTGCCTTTCCCCCCACAATATTTGTATTATTATACAGCGTTGTAAAATCCTTCGTTTCTCATAATTGCCCAATCGACCTAGTCTATCCATAATACCCTTCTTCTGCCTCCCCGAGCTCGTCCTCGAATTCTCGAGTCACTCAGTTGCTTCATGTTGACACCACGAGGTTAGGATCCTGTATGGAGCCCGGCTTGGGAGCCCAGTCAGCCAGCTCTCCACACTTTCCGCAGCGTCTCTTCTCGTCGTTGTTCTTGAAGTCCTCCACGGCAGACTTGATCTGGCTACCCAAGTCGATGCAGTGAAAGGCTGCTTCGTGGACAATGACGGCTTCGGCGCCGGGACCGGAATGCGGGCAGGACGCGCAGTACCAACGCATGCGGTCAATAGATTCTGCGGGACGACGCTGCTCAATGACGAGGCCGATTGTGTTGGCGAAGCGGACGGGGTTGTGCGGGGTGTTGGGCGGGAGGAGGAACATGTCGCCTTGGCGAATGATGATGTCGCGGAAAATGCCGTCATCGACAACTTTGAGCATCATGGCACCGCGGTGCTGGTAGAACCACTCAGGAGTTTGGTTGATATGGTAGTCGGTGCGGGCGTTGGGCCCGCCGACAATCTGGGGTGCATTAGGAATAGTAGATGACGAGGATGGGTGATGAGCTCATGAGAGAGATGGAGTATGGACAGAGAAAGATATATTCACACGACTCACCATGACAGTGAAGTCCTCATTATACACGCAGTAGTTATTGACGGGTGGCTGAAGCAAGTGTGAGTTTTCGTCGAGCCTGGAAGCGTGAGCACATGGAGGACTTGGACCTTGCAGGCCCGGTCAAGGATACGTAACCAGGCGAGTGGTGAGGAGGTTGGTCTTGAGATTAATCATGGCGCAAGGTAAGTGAGGCGGGGGGGCCTCAGAGCGGACTCACCACTTGGGCAGGTTGATTGGAGGGCCGAGCATGTTTGTGAATGAGACAGTTGGGGGTGACAATGGCAGGTGAATCGCGATGAGCTGAGGAACCGTTGAGAGGGTACATAACTCAGCTGCTGGGAAGCACGTGCTAGAGCCTAGGTACCTATGAGGTAGTGTACGGTGTTACGTGTATGTACCTGTAACCTACCTACTGTACAGCACCAATCGACGCTACCTAGCATCTCATCGACGCGCTGTGCTACCTAGGTACCTAGGTAGGTACAATATGTACCTGCCTGAACTCCCCAGCAGTGCAACCCGCCACTCAAATCAATGATCATTCGGAACAAAGCTACCACCTAACCTACCTAATGTAACCTGCTCAAAATCGCTCATAATTCGATCATTTCCTCGGATCTCATTGCCGCATGTCCGCCTACACTCAGTGCCCCCTGATCTTACGAACCTCGTCTCTTCTTTCATATTTCCATCTCTTGCGTCTTCCCGCTCACCCCCTTTATCTCTCTAGACCTCTAGTCCTCCTTGACCATGGACCACGCCGGCCATGATAATGCCGCCACGCAACACGGCAACATGGACCACGACCACGGCGGTCACGGCGGCATGGATGACATGTGCAGCATGAGCGTACGCGAATCGCCCCATCATACACATGCCATAGCTTCACGATTGCGTTCCTTGTTGAGTTTCTCGCTGCTAAACTGGCCACTACCCGTAGATGCTTTTCACATGGGACACTAAGAACCTCTGCATCGTCTTCCGCCAATGGCATGTCCGCTCTACACCCGGCCTCATTGCCTCTCTCATCGCCGTCGTCCTCTTAGCCATGGGCTATGAGGCGCTTCGAGCCCTCTCGCGCAAATATGAAAACGCCGTCAACCGTCGCATCTTGGCTATGCCTCGTGAGCTCCACCCGCAATATTTACCCACATCCTCTTGTCTTTCTCCATCATTCAAATGTCCTCATCTTGGCCCAACATTCAACATCTCCCTCCTCTTTTCTTTTCCATTGCGTCTCATTTCCCTTCTCTTCCATGGGATCTGCGCCAATGCTAAGTTTCCCCCTCTGTTCTTTCTATCTGTTCGATCACCCCATTGAGACGGTCAAGATCTTACTGAGACGACGCCGTTCCTTGCACCAGGACAAAGCCAGGAGAATGCAAGTAAACAGGGACATGTGCTCAAGGCTGTTCTTTACGGAGTGCAAAACTTCTACGCCTTCATGCTGATGTAAGCTGATCTCTCTTGTGGACGTTGCTTTTTTGGTCTATGAAACCTCATCATGAGCGTACTGACCAAAAATTGCGGTAGGCTGGTTTTCATGACGTACAATGGCTGGATAATGATTGCGGTTTCACTGGGAGCGTTCCTGGGCTATCTTTCTTTTGGTCACAGCACTTCTTCCACCAAGGAGAATGCTTGCCATTGATCGCTATGAAGGGGGCGTTGCACCATTACCCTATTCACATGCACCAGAAGATTTTCCTCCAACCAAAATTTACTGTGTAACATTTCACGCTAGACTTGATATACTATTAGACTTGATATACTATTACGGTCCGTGAACAGAATACATGTAGATGCATTGTTACCACACTCTAATTGCGTCGCCAAAGCACGCTGTCACATTTTGGACGGCTCGTTACTAGCAGGCTTCTTAGCATCCCCATCTTCTTGGAACACTCCCTCTTCCTCGGCCCTCAAGATGATGTCGTAATCACCATACGACTTATTATGCTCAAGTTCAGGCTCCTCGCCGTATGCGATGCGCGCCGCGTCCACCAACAAGCGGCCCGTCATGCCCCAGACTTTAAATCGGCCCTCCTGCTCCTGCTCCTGCTCCACCTCTTGTAAGGTCTCGCCCAAATTTCCCTCGGCGCTTGCTTTTCGGGGCTTCGCCACTCGCTGGTTGTTCACGGGCACATGGAAATTATGCACTCGCCATGGCATGTCCTTCCACGACATCCAGGCGCCTTCGTACCACGGCCCTGGAGGCAGTTCCTGGCCCGGTCGGGGTGGCAAGTCGTCTGCCTTGAGAAAATTGTAAAATGGGGCACTGAACACTGCAGCAACTTCCCGTGCGTCCAGCCGAGGTATCAGCGACTCATCTACCAATGGGGCCGGCAGATTGGCGTCTGGCTTGTCGGCATGTAGGAAGGCTACGCATGGTATGACCACAAGATGAGTCCTTGCCAGCGACGGAGGCAAGAAACATAATGGTTCTATTCGAAAGGGTTTGGGAAGGAGCATGTCGTCCATTGGTAGACCAATTTCCTCAAACGCCTCCCTGCGCGCAATTTGATCTAGAATGCGTCCTTTGGATTAGATGAATTCTGATACGGCCAATTCTAGCTTTGGCAAATTCCAAATCTTTTTCCTGTTCGTCGTCATTGTTTTCCGGGTAATTTGACAACTAGAACAACTCGAGCCTCTCGGAGTAGATATCAATGGAGGTTGCCGGGCTCAAGAATGGAGATGTAGAGAACTCAACCTACACGGAGTTTCATCCTTGCTGTCAGCCTTGCCCCCCGGCAGCGCCGCATGTCCAGAGAAGCTCCGCAGCGACGCAGCCCGCATGGTGATCACGACGCGTAGATCACCCCAGCGATCTGCGTATAAGAGAACCAGGACGGCAGCACGCTTCCGCGCAGGTAGTGTGTCCCATAGCGGAAAAGGGGGAGGCCTGTAGCCACGGAGTCGTTTGATAGCGGCCTGTGCAGAGAGAATTAGTGAGGGCGTGTTGCGCTTGACTGGATTGGCAACGGGTTCAGAAGGACGTACTAATGAGAACGAATTGAGCCCCGCCATGGTAGAAGCATCATAGTAGAGAGACTCTTGATAAGGTTCCTCAGTAAGTAGGCCGAGAAGCTCTGTGAACACACCTTGCTCTTGCTCTTGCTCTTGCTTGTTGCTGTCGATGTGGTGCCGGGTGCCGTAGGTGGTCTGGTCCACGCCGACCTCGGGCTGTGGCGCAGGCCACTCAGCCGAGGCACATATAAACTCGTCCGGAAGACCGCCGACGTCACTCAAAGCATCTGCAGGTTGCTGATCTCGGAGGCACGACGGTATTTGGCTGGAGTTGCTGATTGCTGCTGTTGTCGTTGGGCTGCTGGGCTCCAACTGTTCGGGGCTCAGACGAGGTTGAGGCGATGACGTTGTCGCCCTTGTTGGCACGGCAGAGGAAAGCGGAAGCATGATGGTCCTGACTCTCGTGTGTACGGAGTAATGGAGTTGGCTAATAAGGGAAGTGTCACTACAGGTACAGGATGGTTCCGCTGGTGACAACCCCACCTCGCAGGTATGTTAGGTACATACAGCCCCTCCACAAAAATACCACAAACTGTAACAACATTGAGCCCGCAATGATGCTCAATACCTAATGTGAGATCAGATACTGTGCATGGAAATCGAATGAGGCAATTGAATTGAAAAACGTGGATGAAGGTATCTTGACGCGACGCGACGCAAATCACGGGGACCTAGATACATACCTCATGCTACGTGGTCGTCGTGGAAAGCGACCTGGTCGCACTAGCGATACCCTCGTACCTATGTCACTGAAATTTGACTCCGATTTGCCACTGTGCCTTTCCCAACAGCCTACTGGGAATCATGAAAAGAGTCCGTGTTCGCCAGACTCTCTCGCTACATCGAGCACTTGAGCGCAATGTGAAACCTAGTAGAAATCTGGCAATCTCCTTGGTGTGGTGTCCTGACTCATCGGCACTTTTAACCCATTGGAGGAAGAGTCGCGACTCGCGAGAGAGCTAGCTGCTGCTCACCTAGTCCCAGAGTACGTTCATATTGAGCATGCAATGAATTGCCTCCATGCGGCATGAGACAGGCAATCAATCGCAACCTCGCGCAACTCCTTATGACTCAAGACTTGGGACGAATAGGTCAATGCATCAAATGATGCTGCGAATTCTTGGGCCCGACTTTCATCTTCAGTATTACACAGACACGAAAACATACGCACACTCACAAATACGCGCTATCTTAATCAACGTCAACTGTTGAATTGTCTGCACGCCATAAAGAAGGATATCCACTCCGTTTACAGCGATGTCTATCTAATTATGTATCATGAATCTATGCAGGCAGCAGCCAGATTAAGAGAACACGGCCTTAGGCCACGGGTGACGGCGGAGGGTTGTTGACCCCCCCTCAACTTCTTTGGCTCTCATAGCAGACGTGGAGAAAGTTTTGAATACAAGTGTGAGTTTCATATCTTTCAAGTTTCTGTCAAAGAATACAGAGAATGCTGATGAATATGGCCATCCATATAACCTCGGACCTTATTCGTTCGGAGTCGTCTCTTAGAATGCCTCCACAAGGCTGCTTTCTGATGTGAAACGAGTCGAAACGACTAGTAGTGGGAATAAAAATAGCAAGGCAAAAGACAAAGATAGAACAGAGGGACGAGAAGTCGAACTTCGAAGATTAGTTTCTCGATGAACTAATTCGCAAGAGTCATATGAACCTCGAAGACGAGAAGCCAAAGTCGTTGGGGATTGTGGCAAAGTTCTTTTTCAATTGCCCCCGAATTGCTTCTCTTCGCTTCTCTGCCTTCTCTATTTTGATTTGCTTCTCTCTTTCCTGCCGATGAGCAAGTGCCTCCTTTCTACCATCGCCTAGCCATGACACTTGAAGTCGGCTATCGGAATTGATGCGGGACACAGCTGGAACATGCCTGAGACCTTTGGTCTCTTCAGTATTTCTATGTGCAAACCAATCTTTCAAACTAGATATGACAGGCATCTCATCATTGTCAGAGTCGCTGTCCCAGGCGCTCATCAATGGTGGTGCTGGTGGAGGTCGAGGCGGAGCCACATCAATTGGAAATTCGAATGAGCGAATTTCTGATGCTGATTTGTATGCTGGACCGGCTATGAGTCCTGCTTGTGGCTGCGACGATTCTTGGTGTGCTCGTTTCGTTCCCTTGGATAATGAAGCGCTCTGGACAGAGTGCGATCGCTCACGACGCCGAGAAAATAGCGTGGCTGCCGAGAAACCTAGGCTCAAAGACGAGCGCTTCTTCATCGATGATGTTGTTGATGGTACGAACCCGTCTTCAATAAAATCTTTCGAGCGTCTTGAGTCGTGGGTGGCAAGATCTGCTGTGAAGCGGTGATACTCTCCGGCGGCTCCATCATCGCTAAACTGATCATGCGCTGACAGTAATACAACATCTGCTAGACCCATTTGCTGGAAATCTTCACCCATTCCATCCATCCTGTTGCAGTTCTCCCCGCCAAGTGATTTATGAATGTTAAGTGGTGCTGGAATAGCGTCCGACTCTGGCGACATTGGGCCCCAAGAGCTTTCCCTACTAGAGTTTGTATCGTCGTCGGCTCCCAGAAAAGGTACAAGACCACAGCCTCGAGTTATACACTCGTTTGGCTTCAGGTCAGACCTGGTGTAATACGACATTGGGCCAGTCGTTGTCAGGGAATCCAGAGACATCATCTGATTGTCCATGACATCCACTTGCAACCCAATAAGCTGGTGAACCTTATGTGAGGATCTTCGCGAGCATCTTGCCGGGGAACGGTAGTTGCTTCTTGGTCCTAGTCGGTCTCTCGGGAAGGCAGTCGTGTCGAGACTGCTGCTGTGATACTGCTGCGTGGGCAGCATGGAGCTAATGCTCAACGCGCTGTTGTGGAATTCCGACGATTCTCCCCTCTCAATGCCGAGATTGACCCTTCGTATCCGAGTTTGAATTTCCATGAAACCCGTTGTCTCTGGCATTGAAGAGGCCGAAGATGGTAGCCGGGGAAGGGGACGATTGGCGTAACCCTGCATGAGAACAGGAGATGATGAGTTGTCGTCGGGGTAGGTGGGGAAAGCGCTGCAGCGTCTAGGCATTTTTGATGTTATATCTGAAGTTGAAAGTGAAGTTCTTGTATGCATCGGTATTTGTCGTTTTCGCATGGGCCGTCGATAGCTTCAAATAAGCGGTCCGAGTCTGTGGCATAGAAGCTCTGTGAAGGCCGGGCTCAATAGATCGATTGCCTTCCCATTGATACCGATCAACAGTGACGGCATCAATGCCGCCTGACAATGCGAATGGATATCACCAAAAACAATGGCCGTTTGACAATCTATCCACTTGGAAGGAACAATAGCCCCTGCCGGGTGTGTAAAGCTGAGTCACTGATTCGAGACTGTTGCACTCTCCCTCCCAATGGGCACAATGCTAGACTTGTCGAGTTGCAGTTGGAAGCAGCTGCCCTGATCAATGAGGCAAAAGAGAGAAAAAAAGCCTGCGACAGCGAAGCCGGATGATTCGATACAATAATTTCATAGGTGTCAGCCTGCAGGCTGAAGTTTGTATTTTAACACAAATCCGCACACTGCCGGTCCATCCTGGACGGGAAGTCTAAAAAGCGGCGGGATGTCGCAAAAGAGCGCAAAGTCGGAACGGCAAGTGCCATTGTCGGGCGGACTGGGCGGCGTACGGCAAAGTTGCTAAATATGGCCTCGGCGCTCGCTCGAATTGAAGATCCATCGTGTCCTGGAAGTGTGCGGTGCCCTTCGCTCTTGTTGTCAAACAATCCTCTTGGGGCTACATATGTACCTACCTGTGAATGACCGGCCACTCTAGTCCGGTCCATCTCCGCAAAGAAGCATACGAATAGCGCAACATCCTTTCGCAACTCCTGTGCAGTACATATGTGCTAATGATTAGTGTGAAAGACCACAGACCTCCGAATTATACAAGGCATGTGACCTTTATGGGGCTATCATATCGAGACCAATCTATCGCGGTCATCCGTGATCTTGCTTCTGGTGTTCGCGTTAGACTCAAGGGAAGCCCGAACTCCGGCCGCCGCCCCCGTTCACGCCAGACTTATGTAACGAACAACGAAATGGGCATTAATAGTAATGATCTGTACTCGATACATATGTATCAATTAAAACTAGCGCACATGTGTGCATGTCGACGTCAGAGATGTATGAGATGGAAAGTACCAATCCAATGGTCGTGACTTTATGTATCAGCGCCATGTCTGTTTCACCACATGCGAGATCCTGGATCCTGAAGGAGGGAGATCAAGTTGGCGCTTCCCCACTATCCGCCTCCTGCCGATTAAGATGCACGCATTCTTGTCACTCCTTCTTCTCCGACGCGGATAACAAAATAAATATGTACATCTTCGTCTTTGCATCAATCAATCGAGAGGTGTATTGAATGACCTTTGCCCATACTCAATACGCAGAAACAAGTCTGCCACGTGAAACAGAGGTGAAGGCTTCGCCGCTGGCTCTAGGCATTCGCATCGGCATTGGCTACCTAAGCATTGCTGCAATGCTCCTCTGAAAACCGCAGTCAACAACAGTGACGCCACTCACGCCAACCATACTCCGTCGCATCGCCAATCTACATCTGCATTAAACAGCCAGTAAGTCCTCTATTATCCCGCCCAAATACAGTGAGGAGTAGGAAACCAAATGTCGTGGCCAGCTATGACAACGGTTTTCATCTCAAGGCATCTCTATTCGCTCCAAAGCTCTATTTCCGGTGTTTAAATGTACATAATCATGTCCTATCATTTAGTCTCTCTAAATTTTGCAAGAGAATTGTTGTGCAAAGTCGCGGCCCGGCGGGAAACCCGGCGTCACCAAGTCAATTGCGCGGCCGGGATGACCGCTTCAACTTCCCCGGCCTTGCCGATCACAGTTAGGACCTGCGATGACGGCTCAATGGTTCTCATAGCGTTGATGCATGAAGATGAGATGTCTCACCTCTATCTCGTTGTGGCCTCAGGTGTAGTTATACTTCTATTTCTTCGAGGCTCATGATGTCTACTGCCTCGTCCACATCACGGTATTGTGACAGTCGGCGGCGTAGGCTTGGCTTCCAAGGTCGGCTGCTGCGGAAGGTCGGTGTTACTAATTCGATGTCTGTGTCGGGGGAACCGGCTGCAGCGAGTTATTAGGTGGTAAGGGGGCTCTGCGGCAGAGAGACAGGTCATCATCCGGTATTCTTTCGCAATGAGCGCCTCGACGGTAGCGATTGAGATCCAAGTTCAACAGCGCGCTGGTTACATCACAGTCATTTCAAAAAAAAAAAAAGTCCACACAAGTTTAAGAAGGCCCGGCGGTTGGCTTTGTTGAAGTCGAACTCAGAAGAAACACGGCGCCGCGCTCTAGCCTCTGCATATCAAACCCAAGTTATATACAAAAATCAAAGTTGGGTGTATGCATACACGTACAGGTAGGAAACGTACAAACACAGGCAAGCAAAGCGTAATAAACTAGGTATGTGTGTGCAAACAGAGCTTGCCTTCCTAGTTGTGCAAATTGTCTGAGTTGCACGACGCACGCACTTTGCCTTCGACGCAAAGTCTCGGAGTGCATGGGCGGCAGGCAACCTCTGGTATTATGGCAGTACTGCGCACGCGATACTCGCCATCACCAAGACAAACGACAATCACAGAACACTCTTGTGCAGCGTAATCGCCCACAACATTGTTCACTGCGATGTAACAGACTTCGATCAGAAAACCCGCCATGCCTTGCCCAAATGACCTCTATATCCCTACACGTGAAAATTACATGTGTCGTGGAAATACGAAGAACTGGTCCTCGACCAAGCACCTATGTGGGTTGCGAATTTGCGAGTCTGACCGTAGTCCGTCAGCTGTCGCAGGTTCCTTCGTGGATGAAGCGAGCCAAGGATGCCTGACTATCATATCGCGCTGTTTCGTGGAGAAGCAACTCGCTATGCTTGTATGTGGAGGCAATGATAAATAGTGAGGGGCTACAACCGTCTTCAGTCGTCATCGTCCTCATAATCTTCGAGCAAAATGCCGTTAATGCCCAGCCCGGTAGACGAATTTCTAATCCACTCTGTTTCCACCCGGAAAAATATCCACACCCAGCGACGGAAAACTTCCAAGAGCTCGATGAGAAATATTCCGCTCTCGAAGTCACTAAACTTGTCCAAGTGAGGACTCAGCTTCATGGACCATGTGCATCTGAGTAAGAGATCCAACACGATGACTGCGTAGTAGATGCCCACAGGCCGAAAGATGAGTCTATCGCGAAGACCCCATGGGTGGTGGAGAGATGTGCGCTCCCTTCTTGACCCAAATAATGTCAGATCCCAATCCTTGGTTATGTCCCACCAAAACGAGTAGAGGGAGTTGATGAGAACGGCTACTAGCCAAGCTTTATTCAAAGACGCTTTGGCGGTCGCATTTTCTGAGTTTCTCTGTAAAGTACTGGTAATAAGAACAGGGAAAGCGGTCGAGTATTTGAGTGCATTGGCAAGATTCTGCCCTCCCCATCCCGCCGATTCTTTGTACGGGCCTCGCCGAACACGAAGATACTCGATAAGACACTGTCGAAACCGAATCAAGCTAGGCACAGCCATCAGCAAGGGAACAATCAGAAGGCCACCGCAATTTCTATCAGGCCTCTTGGTCGAGGATCCACCGGACGTAAAAAACATGCACAGTGTCACGAAAATGTCTCCACAGACTTTGGCGTATGATGTCAACACATCAGCAAGAAGAATATCGCCAAACTTTCCATCCTGCGCTTCTGCAATGCCGCCAGTGCCGACGCGCTTAAGGATCGAAAGAAAGCGACGACGACCACCGCTAGGCAAGTTGCTAAGGGGTACGACGAAGACCGCGATTATGGAGACGAGGTAAGTCATCGGTATCCAGTCAAACTCGATGACGCGCGATGCTTCGCCGCCTGTAAGAAGCCAGAAAATAATCAAGGACAGACCAAATAGTGCTGAAAGGACCGTGGCTAGGCGATATGTCGAGAAGTGATGTGGAACATGATGCGGTGATGATCGGCCGGGGTATCGTATTAAATAAGGAACGTCGACCTTGAGAAGGTATAGGTAGTGAAGGTTTAAGCCCCAGCCCCAAACCGCTATGAATGAATTGTCAGCATTTGCATAACGAGGCCGAAAAAAACATCGGAAGGAGGAGGAAGATGCAGAGGGAGCCTGCTTGATCGGTTCAGCCCGAATACGAACCTAGCGTTACGATGAAGCCCACGCGATAGGGTAGAGGGAAGATCAAGCTGAAACCATCTAGCCGCGACTCAACAGCGGGATCACCGTCCATTGTTTCGCGTCGTCATCGGACGGGCTACGCAGGTTGAAAGGAGCGACAACGCAGCGCAGGAGAGATGAATTGGACAGTAAGCAAAAAGGATCAATTGGATACGCCAATAGTGGACACGGGCACACACTTGGCAGCATAAGCTTATGTAATCACTGGTTTCTGGTGTCGGGAAATGGTTGCAAGCTCGCAAAAACATTCTGTCGCCCTGTGACCACTGACGGGTTGTTAATTCTGATACTGCCTACTCGTGCTACAGCCCCACACTACTTTTTGGTTTCGAATGCTCTCACCATCGTAGATGGTGCTCTTCACCTCCGCGCACAATGCACCCATGCGAACAATTTCCAACACCTTCATTTTTAATCCTGATTATCTCAACGACAAGAGTCGGTATGATTTTGCTGGGAGTCGAAGTGCATACATATATGGTATTAGATTCTTCTGAAACAATCCCGACAGCCAATTTCGCAACGGCGGCGCCGTAATTTGATGTGCCGCACAAAAACGAAGCGACCGCATTTTGTTCCATGAGCACTAATCACGCCGCACAACATGACAGCCTCGTCCTGACCCCGAAATATCTAGACACCCAGTACGGAATCCATCTGCCTTCTAAATGCCATTTTCTCTGCTTAAGAAAACATATTTGTGTAAAGTTGTGCCGGTTGATCTGCGATAGATTCTGGCTCTGGCTTGGGATTCTGATGGGGTGCTCAGGCACGTGATCAACCACAGAAGCCTGAGTTGTTCTTGTCAACGGGCGGCTACCCCTAACGCGGCTGGAGCTGGGCCGCTTCATTGTCCTCGCACACCGGATTGTCGCACCGCTATTGCGAATTTGGCTTTCGGAATTGCTTTGAGATCTTACAGGGTCATCTGTGTATTTATAAAAACTTCCAATGAAGTCACATGTATATTCGTTGTTGAGTTATTGATGTTTCTGGAAAACAACTGACCTGCAGCCACGCTTCGTTTTTGTGCAGCACATCAAATTACGGCGCCGCCGTTGCGAAATTGGCTGTCGGAATTGTTTAAGGAGGATCCGATGCCATATGTGTATGCACTTCGACTCCCAGCGAAATCATACCGACTCTTGTCGTTGAGATAATTAGGATTAAACATGAAGGTGTTGAAAATTGTTCGCATGGGTGCATTGTGCGCGGAGGTGAAGAGCACCATCTACGATGGTGAGAGCATTCGAAACCAAAAAGTAGTGTGGGGCTGTAGCACGAGTACCTGCTTCATTCGATAAGCTATCTACTCGGCCCATTCGCGCGATTTTTTTTCCACGATCGTATTCACGATTTGGACAAGGCAGAGCAGCAGTGTCAACACCGCAATAAGTGACGGAAATATTGCGACTCACCGACAACGAATTGCCGAACTGAAACTCGATTGTTGACCATCCGACCTCTACCACGGCGAGACTCCGAACGACCGAGACCCTAAATAACATACAGGGACAGTTTATCGACCCTATCCCAAAGCGTAAGGCGCCCGCGCATAAGCCTTAATATGTGATCCAAGAAGAGCTCGCTATCAGGAGCGTGGATTTGAAACCGAAGCTACAGTCGATACTGAGTTGATTGGCGGAGAGAAGAACAGTGGTACTCCTGTAGGCATAGCCCTTCTCTCGCGGTAAGAAGACAAGATGCCTCGATGCTAAGAGACCGGGCACTCTGTAGACCATGAGCCCGCGACGTTCCTCAATTGCTGACGCAGTCTCGCAGTGCTGCGATGCAACATCGGCCAGAGAGCACCCCGAACGATGAGGCGTTGATCACTGACCAGTGGCGCACAATCTCCAATTTCTCATCAGACCACCTGGTAGTGCCATCGAATATTTGCGTCGCTGGATCACTCCTGGCTGACTATATATACCGGTGGCAGTGCACTGGTGCCATCCGCTTCATTACCTCTTTCGAATAATGCTCTTGAAATCCCCGAAAGGTCTGCGCCGAGCGGTCTACTGCCACTTCCCCTCTTCGTCTGGCGCCAAGTCTTCAACGCTTCGAACCAATTTCGTGGAATGTCAATCTTGGTATCAGACAAATTGGATGCCTCAAGCATCAGAAAACCGTAGGACATAGTGTCCGGATCAGCGTCGTCAGCAAATCCCTCGTCGTTTATTTTTTGTCTGATACCAAGATTGACATTCCACAAAATTGGTTCGAAGCGAAGAAGATGTCGAACTACGACACCTTTTGGCGACCGCGGAACTCGCCGAATTGACCAAGATTTCTGAGAATCAAGGTTGGACTTTGGTAGAGCCTCCGCCCGACGCCAAAATATTCGACGGTCGCTGGGTCTACACCGTCAAACATCCTATTGGCAAGCCCCCATATGCTAAGGCACGATGGGTGGCGCGGGATGATCAGCACTTCGAATTGTTCGAAGGCGATGACCTATGCAGCGGTGGCCCACATGGTGTCCATCCGCGTGTTCTGTACCATTTTGGCCATTCTTGGCCTCGAATGGGGGCAATGCGACGCCGTTAATGCTTTCCTTATTAATGCGTCAGCGCGAAAGGAAGTGTACGTGAGGCAGCCTCATGGACATACTGTCGGCACGAAGCGTGCCTATCTCTTGGGCGTGGCTTTGTATGGCTTGCCCATCTCGCCTCTTTGGTGGCTCGACGATATATCGGTCGAACTCGACAAGCTTGACTTCAAGCGTTTGCAGAATTAGTTATGCATTTTTCAAAAAAAAAAATTGCTTCCTTATCCTTTATGTCGATGACATGATTGTCGCGGCACCAACTGCCCAAATGGTTGTATCGGTCATTTCCGATCTTCAGCGTCGATATGAGCTGAAGCGTCTCGGCGAGCCAAAGCTGTTCCTCGGCATCGAATTTGTACGCGATAGAACTAACAGATCAATTCTCTTGCACTAAGGTCTTTGCATTAAGACCATCATGCAAAAATTTGGTATCACTGACGTCAACCCTTCCTCCGTTCCGTGGCTTCCCAAGGTCGATATTCCCGCAGACTGGAAGTCTCTTCCCACAGTCTGTAAGTTATCGGACTGGGCACAGCATACAGGCAGTTTCAATTGGCGCGCCGACAGTATGTCCATGAGGCTGCCTCGCGTACACTTCCTTTCGCGCTGACGCATTAAGGAAAGCATTAACGGCTAAGGAAGCAATCTTTCTTTTGAAAAATGCATAACTCATTCTGTAAACGCTTGAAGCCAAGCTTGTCGAGTTCGACTGATATATCGTCGAGCCACCAAAGAGGCGAGATGGGCAAGCCATACAAAGCCACGCCCAAGAGACAGGCACGCTTCGTGCCGTCGGTATGTCCGTGAGGCTGCCTCACGTACACTTCCTTTCGCGCTGACGCATTAAGGAAAGCATTATTAACGGCGTCGCATTGCCCCCATTCGAGGCCAAGAATGGCCACAATGGTTACAGAACACGCGGATGGACACCATGTGGGCCACCGCTGCATAGGTCATCGCCTTCGAACAATTCGGAGTGCTGATCACCCCGCGCCACCCATCGTGCCTTAGCATATGGGGGCTTGTCAATAGGATGTTTGACGGTGTAGACCCAGCGACCGTCGAATATTTTGAACAAGAGTCGGAAAACAATATCCTTTGAAGCTACTAGGGCTACTCGCCCAACGACAGACGCCGAAGAAAGATCGGAGTGGGCATGTCTTATTGTAAGAAGAAGGCGCATAGTTGCATCTTAGGAGTTCGAAAAGGCGGCCTGGATGCAGCGCCATATAACTGCTGGAGGGGTCAACGAAAGAGTCGAAGGCCACGTGGCCTCACGCGTTCGCTGACCTCTGATCATAGATCATCGACTAGTTACAACGGCATCAGCACTGCATCACGACGGGCTGGGTCAGTGCTTCAAATAGGAAAAATTGAGCGAAGATTCTCACAAATAAATACTCTGTACGAACTGCTATGTAATTGACTATCAATGGGTATGTTCTTGAATCTCCCCTTCGCAATAGCATCCCAGTACATACTCTCGAGTGGCGACGCCATCTCTTTCGCGTCAATAGAAACATCATCCCCAGCCTCAATTGAAGCCAACGGTGATTTCTCACTACTCCTTCAGCTGACGTTTCCCGCGCCCTCTAGGATAAATGGTGCTGTCAGATCCTCCAAGAGAGGCGCCGGTCGTGGGGACGCGCGAGGCATCTCCGTACCAGTCTCTGTACATATCCCCATGATCCTCTAGCTCATATCATTGCCCGTGGCCAAAGAATTTGTAGTCATAGAGGGCAATCAGGCGCCTATGGGACAGCAAACACCGAAGCTGTACGACGCCGCCTTGGGCTCCGGCCCCCGGGCTGAAGACGCCGTGACGACGCTTGTTAATAAACGTTTTGCGATGCTTGCCTTTCGTCTCTCCCTGCTCTTGAGGATGAGGGATCGCACGGTCCAAGCTGGAAGATCAGTCCCGGTTATGAGCCGCGTCTCGTCGAAGAGTTGACGTGCCATCGGCAGATGTGCAATGGGCACTCATTCCAAGGCGCCATCTTGCTCAGCGCATTGATGATTGCTATTGCTTTCTCACTATCCGTGCATATAATGCGAGGGTCAGGAACGGTCTCATCCTGCAGCAGCTGGCGTAATTGACCGAAAGCCCATCCGTCGGTGTTTTCAAGCTCGTTGGGTAAGAAGAACTTACACTGCAGAATACGGATTGGATCCTAGACGAAATGAATAGCATAGTCGGGGACCCGACAACGACTGTGGCGGAACGACAAGTTTCGGGGTGCGGTGAGGGCAGCATGGAAAGCTCAGAAGCAGTGGTGTGGCCCTTCCCTCCGACCTCGCAAGGATCCTGGCCTATCTACCTGCTTGACAACAGCTGTCGCCTCGAATACTACATACCCGGCCCGCTTTCGCAGCGCAAATGTCGTCGTCGCCCGGAAAGAAACCTGCGGAATACCAACGGGCGGGAGTCTGGCGCCCCATCTTCCTCTCGAGCATCACCGAAAAGGTGTTGGTAGTAGCGGTAGCGGGCCGGCCGCGGCAAGGGTCATCACTGCGGCTGATGGTAATGGGCCCGTCCCCGAGCTCCAGATGGAAATATAGAGCGCAGGTCCACCGAAGTGGCTTTTAGCTCTCTGATAAAAGTGGTACGACAACATAGCACTGAGGTGGGATAGCCTCATTGCTAGGTACAAATGAGTGTCTCGGCAGCCTTTGACAAGGCGCACCACGATAGGCTCTCTCACACCATGCTGGAATCAGGACTTCCACCCTGGTTGGCGGCATGGTCCCGGGACTTGAGTGTGTTCATGCACCCTTTCACTCCTAGCCGAGAGGCCTTCCTCCACTTCGAGAACCGACTCACACAGGAGCAATACTTGTTACTTCCGGAGTAACCCAAGAACCCTCAATCTCTATCATTCTGTTCAGAATTCCTATCTATCTTATATGGTACCACTGTACGAAAAGCTCAAGGCCGTAGAACACACCATTCACTCAAGATCCCCCGACGACAATTATATTATAGCGTATGGAAGAACGATGGAGGAGACGGGGTAGCTTGGCGACGTCTAGAGTATGGTTGGAGCATCAGACAGGACTAGTCCGTGGAGTCAGGATTGAGTTCCATCCGCAGAATAGCGAATTGATGCACCTTACAAGGCGCAGGGAATTAATGACGACAACGAGCCGGCTGGGCACCGCGACAAGCAGTCTGCAGAGTCCTGACTGGTGGGAATTTTCTTGTTTCCTGAACGTCTGGACTAGCCGAAATCTACACTGGGAGTGTCACGAGGATCAAAGAGAAAAAGACTGAAACGACAACGCCTTGCCCTCGCTGTGCTCGCGACGTCGACGTGCGGATGCCCATTGCGGGAGGCGCGCCTCCTGGACGCAAAGGTTGTGCGCAACACCGTGAGTTATACGGTGTAGGGACATGGCATTTCCACGCCAAACCCGAGAATCTATGAAGGGTACCTCAGCCGAGAGGTAAAGCCTATGGGGCCGCTGCATGGTCTTCCAGTCAGTATCAAGGACAATTTTCTTGTGGAGGGAGTGCAAAGCAAGTTGGGCTACGTGGCGTTTTTAAAGAAGCCCGCCGTAACGGCACCTTCTGCCCTTGTGAATATGCTTCTCGATCTCGGGGCTGTGCTGTATGCCACGACGAATGTCCCGCAGACGTTGACGGTGAGTAGCGTCCCCGCTGATAATTTTTCGGATCTTCATTTTTCTCAGTGTCGATTCTTCCCTCTTTCTTGTCCGTCTCATCTGGTTACCCTTCATGATGCATCTTGTGACTTCTGTATGCGATGCCCCAACAACAAAGTGCTCACTATAAGCCGTCCTAGACTGCAGATTCGGCAAATAGCATATTTGGGCGAACACTGCCAGACTCACAGCCGGTGGATTCTAGCGGCGGCGAAGGCGCCCTTGTGGCCCGGCTGGTCAGTGACTCGTCATCGCAGGCGCTGACCACGCACAGCGAGGCCCGGGAACTTCAAGGAAGTCGAAGAATTCATCTCAGCTACGCAAAATGATTGAGTAGGCGCCCTGGTTGCCTGCAAGGCTGCGATTGTGTACACAATGATTCAAAAACTGATCTAAAACACCGGAAGTATGTGTTCCATTTGAGACAATTGCTATGCCTCGAGCCTGGAAGTTCGGGACGGCGTGGCGGAGATCATAGATGTTGGGATAACTAGCTACAGCCTCTGATTGTTGCACTGTTGGTAATCTTAGTGCCACTTAAATTGGCGGGTAACAGAAAGGAGCACGCGAATTGTCTAGAATTTGAGGATCTGCGTACACCGAGGCATCTTATACAGTATCCCGAGTAATGCTGTCATGGAAGAAACGCCCCATGAAAAACTTGAACGGCAGCACGCTGGTTGCAACTTCGCCAACTGGCGAGCAACTACAGTAGCTTTCGATACAGCCTCTTCATTCGCGCGCCACAATCGCTCAATAAACACTCACCACACACTTTTATCCTCGTTGTGCTTTTAAACGCGATTAGGACAGTGGCCCACAGCCACGTCAACCCTGATCGGGAGAGCGGTGAGATTAGCCTCACCTGAGGGCGTCAAAGGAAAGTAGCCACTGTAGCCAGCAATTTTGCAACAGGTATCCCAATCCTGACCTTCTATCATCTTCTTTCCTCTGGCTAAACACTACGAAGTGCATTAGTATCCATATCGCAAGTGCAGGTGACAGGCGTATTGTGTTAGGATCGGGAGTCGGGACATGAAATTATGGCACTTACGCGTCCGACGCCGTCGTCGTAAACGGCCTATCAAAGATCGAAAATGAAAGCACCTAGTCAGCCCACCATCTTTTCCGCTCATATAATTTATGGCATGGTTTCCTATTGCGATTCATCATACCACGCCTCTGAAGTATTGAGTGCAAACCCACTGAGTGAGGGCCGTGTTGTACCCCCAACGTTCCCCCGTTGACCATGACCAGCAATCGCACTGTCTGTGGTCGTTGGCCGTCACAAGAGGCAGTAGGAGGGATAAAAGAATGGCGTGCATGGCGATCAATAATCGATTGTTTCAGAAAAAAAGAACTAGTTGATGGTTTGACAAAATGGAAGACTCAAGAGTCACAGTGTACACGATATCTGGACTTGCAAAGACAATTAATTGTAGAGAGCATGGACCGAGTTGGAAAGTGTGTCTTCTCACGAACGAGCGCAGAGGGTTCTTATAACATTGACTTCAGCATATTTTTCTGTGTCACTTAACAATGTTATTAGAGTCTAGAGAAGGGGTCGTCGAGTCGACGGTAGGCATCCATCCTTGTTCGATGATTGACTTAGGCAAAATGCAGAGACGGCTTCTGGACTTGATGGACGGAGTACGTTCGATTAGAAGAGTTCTCGTGCGCCTAGCTGGGCCGCAATGGAAGCCACGAGGTACCTACAGGCTACCTAAGGTACTTACTACCTAGTACCTAATAATGCATTATGTAGCTGAATCCAGGGACCAGCCGTGATACCTCTTTTCCAAGAAGGTATCTAATGAGCCTATACCAGTATACCTTAGGTAATCTAGAGGCGAGACGGCAGTGGATAGTGTACGGATAGCTCCGAGTTTCAAAAAGGCAAGACCAAGTCGGAGGTTTTTCAACTTCCAAGCGTAAAATTGAAAAGCTCCGGTCCGCCTCCACCATTGACACAGGACTCCGGGTACGGTACCTACGTGTACGGGATTTGTTTCGCAAAAGAGTGGGCGCGCTGTATATCTGCGAAAGGATCTACATTAGGAGGTATGTATATACCAGGATACCTAATGTACCTGATAGGTAGATATGGCGCTTGTAAGTTGTCCGCACCGGTTGCGACTCGACACTTGAAGGCAGCAGACATTGACTTTGCATCCGCAACGGGTTAACAGCAAACATTAACCTACCTAAAGAATCGCCCGTTAGTACGTTACAACTTAAAGCCCTGGGTTCTCTGTGTTCCCCACTGGTCTTCTCGTAATTCAGAACTTCACCGTCTTTCCCCTCTTTGGTTCAGGTCGTTACCGTCGTTGGGAGTCCTGGAGATCTCTATTGGCTTGCGCCTTTTGTTCGCAGGGTTTCGTAAAAATGAAGTTCAACGCGAGGATGTCTTGTCTGTGTTTTCTGGCACTGGTGACTGGGAAGAAATGGCAACCTTGTCACGTGGTCTCGCACGTGTGGCGCCGAGTCGAGTCTCACAACACCGAGTACTGCCGCTCACTGGCGATGAGCGGCAACTTACGATTCATTCAATACACATAACTAAGTGATCTATAGCTATCGTCAGCTTCCACAAGTGTACTCATAATTGACGCGCCGAAGCGCTCCATCGCCGACGTCCGATCATCTCAAGCAACGCGTATGGCGGCGAGGAACACGACCCGACATCCTCATGTTGAGTCTGCGCCGCGATCCCGATTCGCTTCGCCTTCGCTTCAGCCTTCGACAAAGCCGACGATCAGAAGCGACCTGTCCAGCCGCGCCGGGCCGCTGGCAGCAATTTACAGTTTTTCAGTCTCGTACCACGTCCAGCCTCCAAGCGAGTCTCCATCTCAGGCAACCGTGAGAAATGAAAAGGTAGGTACAGCACTGCCATCTCACCGCGAGGAGAGATGCCGAGATACAATCCCATCAATAATCTCTACGATTGATGAGTCATATGCAACAGACTATCATATCGAAGCTTCGCCAACGCCTAGGCCACGGCGGAGTGAATCGGAATCGCCTCCCAGCGCGACCCTGATTCCGACAAAGTCTTCGAGATGGGGCAGACATCGGGCTTACGATAAGATCACAAGCCAGCAATATAGGTATGGTAATGAGCATTCCTATTCGGACAGCATAAAATTGCTAACCGGACAGCATTCTCCATAATTCTCGTGACACTCTCCACTTTTTATGTACCCTTTCGTTCGTAGACAGTGTTCAAGG
>SRQG01000209.1:0-49783 GCA_018360325.1 Claviceps aff. humidiphila group G2b
TATAGGGTATGTGCGCCATGTGTCCACGTGACCCTCACTTGGACGATATCTCAACTTAACGATGGCTTTTTTGCAAAAAAAGCGATATCGTTATAAAGAGGTTTGACTGTAGGTAGGTACCTAGGTCGGTACCTGGTAAATGTCACGAAACCCACCCCCCTGCTGTTGGATTCGCAAAGGGGAAGCAAATAGGTAAGAGCATGCAGAACAAGGAAGAATAATACCTAAAAGCTAGTTATTATTCGGTCAAACACCCAAACAATGACTAGCACTGGTCTTCTGTCATGAAACACAAATACGTAATATACAACACAGCGTCGCACGTTGCTCTCATGTATGCTGCCTTAGGTACGTAGTACGGAGTACCTAGGTACGGGCCTCGGCGGCTTATTAAGAGGTCCGAGAGGCGGGGGCGGGGGCGGGCGATCGGTGTCCGAGCGGTCGGAGACTAGGGCTGGGTGGTAGTGGGAGAGTAAGTGTTCATGTAAGTTAACATACGATGTAAGGTAAATATGCTCAGAGAGGGTCATAGGTACATATGTAGGTATGTAGGCCCGCGGAGCATAAAGGGATTGGGGAACGGGATGGGATTCCGGGGTTGCAATCGCGTGTTGACTTGCAGGGGCCGATGAGATGGGAGTTTGGAAGACCGGGAATGGAAAGGGATTGGAGGAGGAAAGATGCCTGGGGGGTTCGAATATTGGGTAATTAGTCCTGGTGTCGGGGGGCTAGCATGTGATGGTGGGTAATGGTTGAAGGACTGGGAATAAATACTTGGGAGTTTGTACGTGTTGGATATTCTGGAACTTTAGAGATGGGTATCTAACTTGGTGCCATAGAAGGCATGAAGGTCGGGGGGCGTTGCGGCCGTGTTGATAAATCTGGGCCCCTGGGGTCTTTGTACTCTGTTACTCTGTATTGTGTCAGAAACATTGGGGAAATGGCCTTGTAAATACCTATTCAGAACCGGAGACAGAGAAGAAAGCAGGCCCTATGGAATGACTTAGAGGAGTAAGAGATGTATCCTCCGTAGAGATGACAAGATGTGAAAAGTAGTCGGATAAACGACAAGAACAGAATAAACAGCCTAAACAGCTTGAACGGCCTAAACGGCGTCAGCAGCATACGAAGAAACGATACATCATACGAAGGTATGGCGATGATCAAAACTTCAAAAGTATGTAATCGCGGGTGCAGCACCCTGAAGCGCTCCATCGGATAAAAGGCTGCATGCTGCAATGTGCACCCAACCGCCGGCCCCGGACATCATCCAAAGCACGGAGCAGGGAAATATAGCTTACTCCGCTTCCCCGCGTCCGAGTTGCAAGTTCTGTCCGGAGTAAATTCTGGCAGGCATGTCACATGTGTACATATACCTTGCGACGGTCCTTGCCCCTGGTTCCCGGCCCAAAGGAAGGGCAGGCCGTGGCGTCGAGTCGTCGACATTGCGCCCATCCACGTCAAAGGGGCTCTGAAATGAGTGTCGAAAAAGTAGGCGGCGTTTTCTGTTGAAAAGAAGTTCAGATCAGCCGCCACATATGAATCGTGCAGCGGCCTCCAGGAATCTCTAGAGAAACATGTCGTACAACTAGGTAATAAAGAGACGTGGCTGCGTAGACGTGGCGGCCGGGATCGGGGTGACGCCTCCATAATAGCTTCATGGGGGTAGGTACAACTATGTACTGAGCTGACTATGTTGCAGCCAAGGCGCACGTCACTCGAGTAGAGTTTGAAGCGGTCCATCAAGTCATCAACTAATTATCCGCAAGCATGCTATGGATCATCTATGGCAAGCATGCTATGGGTCAAGTAGGATGTTTGAAGACTTGAGACACGCGAGACATGCAGTCGTTCTATCACTCGTTGAAGCCATTTCTTCGTTGAAGTCATCGATTTGCCAAACAGGCTTTTAATGGTGCGTCATTGTCTTTGTCGACACGCCCCAGGCCGGACGCAAAGGCGCAAAGGCGAAAAGACGGGCACAGATCGTAACGACGCATAAAAACATGTGCCTCTCGTGACGCTCGTGATGCTCGTGACGTTTGAGGTTGCAGGGGCGGAATGGCAGGCAGCGCAGTGCATGTGCGCAGGTGCAGCAGGCCAAAGCTCCAGGCACCCAATAGTAAATACTGCAAAGCAAGATTGGGACGCCAAGCATTCCACTTCTCATCGTGTCAACTTTCAAGTGTAATGAATGGGTCGAAGTGCCAAGCGGAGAATATTCGAACGCCACGCAAGACTAAAACATGGGGTAATCCATCTCACCAACGGACCGAATCAACGATTGAGTTGCGCCCCAGTAACAACCCAACTGGCAGCTAGATCCCTTGAACGAGTAAAAAGTTGCTGCTGGCCAGTCAAAGAGTCAAAGACCGACCACCCAGCCTCGCGCCGAACTCGCCAGATGGCGCCCCGTGACGTGAAGCCATTCATGAACGGAGTGCCAGAGCATTGCTTGCGGTGGAGAGCAACACCATTGCGGCCGTCTAATAAGGCCGCCACGGAAGCGCCACGCCCACTCTTACATACAGAGGATGCTGGATTGAGTTATATGTCTCCGTACATTGCGACATGTACGACGCAGGTAGAAACGTACCCAAGGTACCTCCTCTTGTCCGCTCCGGAGCTGCCCCACCTCGAACGGCCTCGTGTCCTCACTTCGTCCGGGTTGTTGCGGAGTGCCTCCAGCAACAGGTCCAGGCTTAGCCTCTTGATCGTCGTGGATGATACATAGATGGTATGGGTGGATTAATAGTGTGACTGTGAGCCCTTCCATCTTGGAAAAGCGGCGGAATATAACAGGAGCCCATGGCCGCTGGCGTCAGGAACCCACTCCCGCTTGCTTTTTGTCATATGAAGAGACAGACCGTTTGATTGGTTTTAGACGTCTCATTCTTCCTTTTGTCTTCTTTTACCCGTCTTCGCCCTCTTCTTTCCTCCTTCTCCCTTTTCCTTCTTTCACCTCTTTGTTTCAACGTGATTGGTGGTGAATCGAAAGTCGTCGAAGCTTACTCATCACCGTCATAGACTGAGAGGCATCAGCTCATCGGCCGGAGGACGAACGGACGGAGACGGCCACGGAACAGATCATCTCACCTGGTCAACGACGCAGATCTCCTCGCGAGGAACTCAGCTCATTAGAAGATTCGACCGTTGCAACGGCCAATTTACTAGTTCTAGCGGAAAGATACTTGGATGCAAAACTCAGTCATCGACGTCAACATCGGCCTCTTTCTCCTGTTCCGCTTTGGAGTAACGAGCAAGAGTAGCTCAAAGCGTCTGGCTGTAATTTAGGGAAAAAGATAAGAAACAGCTAGGTTTCCTCAGCTTCACCAGTCTGGACAGTGGAAGGAGCTGCCCACAAACGACGGTCTCAAGCAAACTACTCGGCGACGGGCACCAGTCACAGATACAGGATAGAGAACAGCCACGAGGTCGACGCATTTACACGATACCATGGCGTCAGACGCTTCAATCGAAGACGCTTCGCCCGCTTCACCCACGTCTCCAACTTCGCCCACGTCGTCGCACATGTCAGACTCTACGGAGAAAACCCCCAGGAAGCGCATAGCTCCGATCGGTCAAGATGGAAGCGCGCCGCAGAAAGTAGCCAAGCGCCGGGCTGCTCGGGCTTGCGTATCTTGTCGAGCGCGCAAAGTTCGTTGCGATGTGGTCGAAGGCGCCCCGTGCGGCAATTGCCGTTGGGATAATGTCGAAGTGAGTTCAATCTGGTCCACCTTTATATTCGAGGCGGCGCATTGGATTTGGGGCGGCTCCGGTGGGAATGGCACCGTTTGCAACCGGGCCGCAAAACGAGAAACTGAAGGAGTTACATAAACCAAACAGCCCATAATGAGCAGGATCAAAGAAAGAAAGGAAAAGATGGAAATATTCTTCTCGTCGACCGTAACTAACTTCTCTACCAGTGCATCGTTCAAGAGAGCCGGCGGCGAAGGTAAGCCTCATCTTTGAATTGCCCCGCGCCCCGCGTCAGTCAGCAATGAGCATCTTCCTCCGATTTTGCCGTCCAGTGATTGGCCACAGCTGCCTTTTCGACTGGAGATTGGGTGGGGGCTGCCGTCCTGCAGGCTGCGCATCGTCATTCCCAGGAAACCCCAGAAAAATGACACCACGTTGTTTCACCGAGCCACTCATCACACTCACGAAACACGTTTGATATCTGCAGCTCAACGCTGACTTGTCTTGGCCTTCAGGAAGAATCTCGTCATCCCGAGCATCGCGGCGGCCGGTGGTGCGACGGACGACACCACCTCGACGGCACCGCATGCATCGACACCGGTGCCGGTGCCGGCGCCGACGCCGACTCCAACGTCCATGGCGACACCACCGCTGTCTATCAGCAGCGCAGATGCAGCTCGGCGGACGAGCAATGTTTCTGCATTTTCGTCAAATGACGTTCCTCATGCGCTTTGTGAGTTCCGACCCCTCCGTACGTCGCGGGGCTTATTCGTGCCGCTCGTGCCCACTCTTGTCCCACCCCTGAAACGGCTTCATATTTCTACTCTTCACTTCCTGTGCGCCACCATTCCTTGCTTTCACATGCCCAATTGGCGTGAACTTGAGGGGCGGACTATAACTAACCACACACGCCCGTGTAGATCAACGCTGCGCTGAATTCCGCAATGGAAAAACTCTTCTCGCTCAGGTTCGTCTTGGACATGGCAGTTGGAGTCTTCTGCCATTTTGGCCGGGATGGTGCCACTATGTACTGTAGTGCTGATACTAACGTAAAGTCGCAGCAATCCTCTTCGCTTGAGAATGGGCGAACCGCACAATTTCTCAGCTCACTCGAGATTCCCGACGCCGCTTCGCAGTTGCCAGCTTTTGTTCGGCCGCTGCCTGCCAAGATCGCCCCTGAAGATGTGCAGTACCTCGTCATCAAGGGGGCTTTGACGTTGCCAGACATTCCTTTGCAAAATGCACTTCTTCAGTGTTACATTGAATATGTGTACCCGTACATGCCATTAATCGACTTGCACAATTTTTTGAGTGTCGTGGATCGACGGGACGGCGTCAATGGACAAACAAGTCTCCTGCTATATCAGTCCATCATGTTCTCCGCTGTGGCGTTTGTGGATATGAAGCATCTTCGCGAAGCTGGCTACTCAAGTCGTAAAGCTGCTAGAAAGGCCTTCTTCCAGAAGACAAGGGTGAGTTTGCCATGTATGGTGGGGTTCTTGATTCATTGATCAGTACACTGGTATGGAGATGATTGAGAAAAACACAGTCTAACGTGTAGTTCAGTTGCTCTATGACTTCGATTACGAACAAGACAGACTTGTTCTCGTTCAATCCCTAATGCAAATGACGTACTGGTACGAAACGCCAGACGACCAAAAAGATACATGGCACTGGATGGGAGTAGCCATATCTCTCGCACACACCATAGGATTGCACCGTAATCCCGGCACAACCTCCATGTCATCCTCCAAGCAGCGGCTTTGGAAGCGCATCTGGTGGTCTTGCTTCATGCGCGATCGCTTGGTTGCTCTGGGCATGCGACGCCCGATCCGCATCAAGGACCAAGACTTTGATGTTCCGATGCTCACGGAGAGCGATTTCGATATTCAACCGTTGCAAGAAGGAATCAGTGTTGTGCCAGCCGAATGTACCTTGATTCGAGACGTCAATATGCAGCGCGAACTCGCTGTCATGTGCATATCGAAAGCCAAGTTATGTCTGTGCATCAGCCACATGCTCAAAGTCCAGTACTCCGTCCTCATCCGGGACAAGATGAAGCCGGAAAACACCACCAACAGCACCATGATGCTCTTTCCCAACAGTCAAGCCGACAATGTCGACAGTGTACACTGGGTGGATATTGAGCTGAATGCCTGGGCGGCATCGCTCCCAGAGATCTGCCAGTACAGGCCCCTCAAACCCGTGGATGTCCAGGGCGGCAGATCTACTGTGGCTGTTCAGCGAACGATGCTGCACATGGTGTACCACACAACGATATCAGCCCTCCATCGGCCGCAGTTCCTGCCCTCGTCTCCAACGCAACGTCCCACCACATCCCGCGAGGTGCAAGAAATCTCGAGGTTGCGCGTCCGCGATGCCGCCGCGCAAATCACCCGCATGGCCTCAGAGCTACAACATCTGCGGCTCGAAAAATTCCTTCCCACAACCGGCGTTACCGTCATTCTCCCCGCCATGATCATCCACCTCCTCGAGATGAAGGACCCCTGGCCCCAGACACGCGATCGCGCCATCAAAGGCTTCCGACATTGCATGCGTGTCATGGAGAAGCTCCGAGAGCTTTACGCAGCCGCCGACTACGCCACCGGCTTTCTGGACGCAGCTCTCCGAAAAGCAGCCATCGATATACACGCTAACGTGGACCATGAGACCGCTTCAGCTATGAAGCAAGATCTGCCCGCCGACTTCCACGTCCATACGCCCCCTCCCGAAAACATGCCCTACATGACCACTTCAGAAACCCTCTTCAATATCAATAAGGTGCCCGCGTCCGCGCCAGAGCAAGCCGTGCAGATGCCCATGCTCCCCCCAGACACGGTCAACGCAGCGGCCTTGGAAATCTCCTCCACGCAGTCTCCTCCACAAACTGAGTTTGATTCCGCCGCGGAACTCACCCCCAGTGCGAGTGGACACTCTGAGGAACAGCGCCTTGTCGATTTCGAGTGCCTGGACTTGGATTTCATGCAGGGCCATGATGCATTTGATTGGAATGCTGTGGCAGGGACGGAATTAGATGTTGATCAGTGGCTGCAGTTCCCAGGGGAGTCTAGCACCATCTACAACAGCAGCAGTAGCAATGGGCAGGTTCTAGGCGACTTCTACGGCGACATGATGCCCCCAAGCGTGGCCGACTATTCGATTGCAGGTGTCGGTGCTGATCCGTTTTTCAAGACTGAGAGTCTGACGAGTTTGATGAACGAAGGGACGCTTGGCCTGGAGGGGTTCGATGAGGATGTGGATATGATGGAGAGTGAGGCGGCTGCTCAATTGGAGATATCAGTCTGACGGGGGTTCACTGACTAGCTGCCTTTTGTCGGAATGAGCCAATTGGTTTTTCTGTCGGTTCATCTGAATCGCAGTCGCCCGTCAAGGGAGAATATATAACGTTCCATTTTTTCTTTCTTTTTCGAAATGGCGTCTGGCGGTGGGCAATATCTACGAATGCATTTAGAACGGAGTTGGGCGGGGCGAATCTCTAGATTATTACTCTTCGGAGGGCTACGCCGAGGTATTGAGTCTTGACATTCGGTTGTTTGGATCGGGTATGATTGAACTCGAAAGGGATACATACACAGTTGGCGCTATTCGGGAACCATACCCTAGACATGTATGTACTCGGAAATGGGTCGGGGTCGCAAGACGAATGATCTTGATCTTGTTTGCGGCGCAAAAGCTACGATTTGATGACAGATGAAGGCAGACATGTGGAGTGTAGACATTAGGAATATTGACCATGAGGCCGATATTGTGTAGACAATGGAACATACTTGTTGTGAAATGCAACTTAAGTGGCGTCTAATGGCCTCATCGTGCGCAGTACTTGAAAGTCGTTATGGGTCGCGATGACAAATGAAGACAACAACAGAGCGGTGGTGAGTGAAAATCTACCGTGTGTGAATACGTATCAGTATCGTGTGGACTACCGCTTGTTTTGTTTCAGGGGGTTTTGCGCGATCGTTCGGTCGGGGCTGGGCCAGACGTGAAGTGAAGTCTCGTGTTGGAGTGTGATGCCCAGACGTTTGGAGATTTGTCATTGTTCGGTATCACGCGGTGTGTCGATGATATAGCCGCATCGTCCTCAACCCAGGTGTTTCCATTTAAGTTACGATCAGAGCGTGTGCACCGTAAGGTACAAACTTAGACAATTGATCGTCCGCTGCGAGTCAGTGTCTCGCTCGCCTTCACCGCGGGCGACTATGTATGTACCTAGCTACATATCCATATGCTGACGGTTTAACCAAGCTACATACAATCGGCATCAAGAAGACAAAGGCCCCTGCTCTCTGCGTGCTCTATTTTTACCTCGCTAATACACAGCTAGGTACTTTCATCATTCATGTCGCATCTTGGGGGCGGGGATACATCATACACTTGTATTCCGTACGTACAAAGTACAACATACATCAGGTATATGTAGTACAATCTTTATGTACCTGTGTACGGAGTACGGAGTATCAACCCGTCGATGCCCGCTTTCATGAAATTACCTACCTCATATCCGCTCATCCTGGGCTGCCGTCCGCCCCAGTGCTGCACGCTCTTAAAGTTGGCGCTGGTCTTTTCCTGCCATGAAGCAACGATTGGACCAACGCGTGTCACAAGGCGACGAATGACGACGTCGCACGGGCCGGTTATTGCCTGCCTTCGGCGAGAAAAATCTTTAAAAAAATCCCCTTTTGTCACTGCGCATAAGGGAAAGGGGTCTCTGGGGCTCAGATCTGGCCCCTGGGAGTCCTGGGAGGCTGGGACACACAGCAGCAGCATATTGAGAGAACGGACGAAAGTCGGTTGGACGGGCAGCGGGAGGAGCCAGTGACCAGGGGGCGACCAGGGGGTCTTGTTCCTGTTCATCTCGGCGATGGAGCTGTCTGGGTTCGGCATCTGGTGTCGTGGGTGTCGCATGAACTTCGTGGCGCGGGCTTTGGTCGTCCTGCTAGCTAGCTTGTCCGGTGGCAGGAACACGAGAACGAGTTCCGTTGAATCGCTGGCAGGCTGCAGCTGTCCAGGACTCCAGATGCTGCGGACAGTTTAAATTACCCCGATGCGGAGGCGAGGCTATGTAGGGGCATTGGACCAGGTCGGAGGCCATGCGGATTTAAAAATATGAAGGGACAGAAAAGAGAGAGAGAGAGAGAAGAAGAAGAAGAGCCGGGGGCAAAGTGGTGATCAAATTAGGCAGGAAGGCACACATGGGCAGACCCCTGAGCGTCGCGCGAGGCAGCAGCGACCGACACCTTCCCCCCCATCCGATCATGCTCCTTCTTTCTCTCCTCACAAGTTTCATCCTCGCCGGTTTCATCCTCGTTCATCACCATCAACCCCCTTGGCAACTTGCATCAACCCGCTGTTGCAGACACTCCTTTTGTTCATTCAGTCGCCTGCTTTGATCGGGCTTTCCACTCTCTCCATCATCAACATCACCAACACCACCAGCAGTCCCGCTACTCCTTTTCAATTCGTCCTAGGCCGCCCTGCGCTCGTTTTTTGCCGCCCTCGTCGTTACTCGCCTCGGCTTCATTCGCTTTGTTTGTTGTCGTGCTGCTCGATTTGTGCTAGCACCGGCTCGCCTGTCCAGAAGTAAAAGTCTTAGAACGACCTGCGCCATCTCATCACCTCATTCACCTCACCACGTCGCTATATCAAAACCCCCCTAGCTACGACTAGCTAGCCTCGTCCACCTTGACGCGCCTTGTCGTGTTCGACTCCCCAAGTGCTAGCTGTCAGTACATACATCCGTGTGACGCAATACGACCCAAGGCGTACTGCCCTCCTGCTGGTACGACCTTGCTCTTGACCGGCCCCGTCGGCATTACACGCGCCTCCCGCCGCCTCTTTGGATCTGGCGCACCGCATTGCCCCAACGCGCAACGGTTCTCGATCATTCATCAACCAGTGCCGCTTTTAAAGGGACCGATAGGTTGTTGACGAGCTGATTGTACCTCTCTTGATTGACAGCGTCTGTACTCCTGCTGGGTTCACTGGCGCACCATACATCAATCGCCCCAGCCTTCTTGATTTCTTTTCCCACTCTCACTCGGTGCAGGTGTACTTAGGTGCCAAGTCCTATACCCCGCCTCTCCTACCTTTGTACTTCAACATCAACCTCGATCGCTTTGTCCGACGCCTCGATCTCGTCGGGGCTTCTCTTCCGCGTTTCATCAAATTCGACTATGTGCATACTTACTTCGAGTCGCATCATAAGTATTGCAACCTCCCCAGGACCATGAGCGGGTCATGACAGTTTGTCATCAATCTGAACGCCAATCTATCGACTTGCAATTGCATTGCCCCTGCCCAAAATCCGAGCCGTCGAGCAACACCATACCATGGCCGATTCAACATTTCTCCTGAAGCCAAAAAGGCACTCTCTGATGGGGCAACAATTTGCCAGGCATCGAATAGGTGACGACATCTTTGTCCATCTAGCGCCCGCTGCGGTCGTCGACGCTCTCAGCACCAGCGATGGTGCTCTACGCAATTATCTAGCAGGCGCGTCTGCTACCGAACAAGACTTTGCTATTCGAGCTGCTATAGCATCCCAGAAGATCTGGGAATGGTTCAACGAATTATCTGACTGGCATTGGCCCATGCCGGATGAGGGTAGCTCTGCTGGTTTCGAAAACCCAAACAACCGATCATCACACAGATTGTCCTTCCAAGTCCACCCCCCTAAGACTGACCGTGCTGAGCATATTGGCAGTTTACCCGCCGAGGAAGTCGCTCTGTACGAGAAGAGATTGGGAGAGATATGCAGCGCACTGGCCGACCTGGAACTGGAGGAGATCAAGGCACAAGTACTGGCGAACCACGTCGTGCCCATGTCGAGACCCGGCACCCCTTGTTCCATCTCAAGCAAGGCAACGTCTTGTGCATCGACGTATACCAAGATGGAAGATCTCTCCGTCATAGTAACCACCATCGTCCTACAGACGCTTCCCACTCTCGCAAAGCTTACACGTCTGCTCACAATATGGAATATCCGCATCGGTGTCTTGCAGCGCATTCCAGCTTTGCTCTATGCCATGGATGATGCTGAAGTTGGCCTGAAAGCTGGTTGGACTGCCATCTCGAAGCCGCTACGACGATCGGTCCAGGTGGACGCGAATGGTGCTGTAGTGCAGAAAACAACACTTACCAGCAGCGATTTTGCCGTCATGAAGAAGGTGCTCGTCAAAAAAGTTGCTGCGCCCGGCCGTATCCTGGATGCCATGCTCGACAGTCTGGAGGGCATGGAAGACACTCTTCCCGACTGCTGGCTGAATCGCATGGAGGTTGTTGAGCATAACTACAGTGACTGGGTCGCCACTTGTGAGAGAAAAATACGCGAGACGAACTGGTCTCGATCTACTCGAAGTCGCAAGCTCGCGGAGTCACCAATGCCTCGCACTCTGAGCGATGTCGAAGAGAGTGCGGTATCCTTGACGTATTCATCAACATCCAACAATTCGCCCTCTGGCGATTCAGGGGTAGCCATTCCTTCGCCGGTTTCGTCGAAAACTGGCAGCGGGCATCCTATCAATGTCCATTCGCAGGATGACGACACTGTGTATGAATGCGGCAGCCACAGCCCGCAGCGAATATCGGCATACGACGATTCTCCGCTGCACAATGCAGAGCTCCTACACCCATACGACAGCCGCAGTCCCAAAATACCGTATCACCAAAGATCATTTGATTCGGGCATGACTGCAGACTCGTCTGCAGAGGCCGACGATTCCATGTTGTTCTGGAACGATCAGAACATCACGCTGGAGCAGAATGTGTTGTCGAGCTTCAACCACCGAACCATGTCCCCAGTCGGCGAAGAAGAAGAGGAAGAGGAGGCTGAGCTGCCTTCACTTCGCAGCAGTGTCCGGCAAGGCAGCCATGGCTCTGAAGAGTTCCCGATGCTGCCCGAAGACACGAGTCGCTTCGACGTCTCATTTAGCGACGGCCCCGAAGTCTCTACCTCTCCAGTAGTGTCCCAAGGCCGGATTCATGAAGCCAAATTTGCCCACAACGACAGCCCTCCAAACTCGCCATCTCTCTCCCTGGATTGTGAAAGGCGCATCACGTCTGTCCCGGAAGACACAGACAGTTCTGACTCGGTGTATGAAAAGACGCCACTGAGAGCATCATCCTTTGGGGAAGATTTCGATGACTCCATGTCCGTGTCTGAATTGGCAGATGCGACACCTCGAAGGGACAGCTCCGTCAGCGATAGGCATCTGCGACAGCAAATCAGTAACATTATCAATTCGATACCAGCCAAAATTAAGTTGTCCACAGACCCTCCGACTGTCAATCTGAACCCCCCCGATCTCCAACTACCACGACTCAGGAAGAAGACGTCCAAGGAGCCGTTCAAACGAAGCACGTCGAACTTATCGTCCCGAACCACCACACCATCCTTTACCCTGTCGCCGTCGAGGTGCCGGCCCCGAACCACTCGAGGCCAGCCAGAAGTGAGAATCTATCATTTATCCCGCAGCACGGGTGAACCGCCCATCAAGCTCTTCGTTCGTTGTGTTGGTGAGCACGGTGAGCGTGTCATGGTTCGAGTCGGCGGAGGCTGGGCCGACTTGAGTGAGTACTTGAAAGAATATGCTACGCACCATGGACGCCGCTCGGTTTCCGCAGAAAAGCCAACCAAAGTCGAATTGCAGGACATGCCCGGCAACAACAGCAAGGCATCCAGTGTGGCGTCTGGATCCAGCCCGCATCGCCCGCCGTCTTCTGCTGCAACCGCTGCCACTGAGAAGTCCCCCATGACACCGCTGAATATCCGAAAGGCCAGGAGGAGCGTGAGCTCAGTCAATCAAGATGTGCCCAGAGTGCCGATCAAAATACCTGCTCTTATCAGCCATCACCACCACCATCGTTCTGCCGATGGAACCTCGTCTGAAGATTCGCAGCACTCGCGGCCCGAATCCCGCCTGAGCTGGCCCGAGGACGACACTTCCTTCTTGGGTCTCGCCGGGCCTACCGGCAAACGGGTTGAGATGAGCGACGAGAACAAGGCGTGGGTGGAAAGCGTCACAGAAAAGGTTCGCCAAGTAAGCATCGAGCGCATGGTGTCGCCGCCTGAGGAAAGAAAACGATTTGGAGAGCTCGGCCGAGTGGGCGGCACAAAGAGACTGTTTCGGAAAACGGTGACAGAAAGCGGCACACAAGCCAAGTGAAGCTCTCTGGACGCATCATCTTTTCACTTTTATGTTCCTCGGGCGTTTTTTCTCTGGTGCTACCGTGCTAGCCATGATTGAAGATGGACGGAGCAATGTTGATTTGGATCAGTAATTCAACAATGGCGACACGTTGGGACGCGTTGGAAATTCTGTTATCATTGATATTCTACTTTGTTCCCGTTGTTGGCTCTTTGCCATCCAAAACATCACTTCTTCCTTCTTCACAGTTCGAATGTCGGTTTCGAACTTGCGCATCATACCTTTCGTTCCTCTTTTGTCTCTGCATCTCCTTTTGTTTCTCTTTTGTTCTTCTTTTCCTTTAAGATATCCAAGTTTCCTTGTGTCCTCTGCTCCATTCCCACGTCGATGCCTGAAACGCTCGAAACCCCGAGTTGCGAAGTTTCGTTTGCGCATTGTCGCTTGTCGTGGCGATGCACGCTTTTCTCATGTCTTGTCTCGGGCGCTTTACGAATACACGGAGAAAACAAATGCCCTCTATTCGACTAACGCACATGTTTCCATTACATGCACTCTATTTTGTTCATTTGTCATCCACGCAAGGAGGCAAAATAAAAGAAAAGAAGGGAAAAAAGAAGAAGGATGAAGATAGAAGAAATACTATAGTTTACATGATCCCTAACGTCCAATCTATGGAAGTCATCTGTTGATTGCTGCTGTGTCTTGCTCTGCCCTGCTTTACTGGACGCCCATTACTCTTCTCGCACTGCATCATACCTATCTTACACGCTTGACGTGGGCCTCACTTTTCGCAACGCCCAGCCTGCCACATCTTGACCGACCGGACCGTCATGCCACGCTCATCACCCTGGCCCCAAGTCGGGAGCCACTTATTCGCAGCGTTCCAAAAATTCCACTGGGCGTTTTTCGCATCATCAATCCAGGGTTTCCCACCAACATTATCCCTACATTGACACAACAAAGTTAGCGCATGAGATTCAGATGAAAAAGGGATGGGGGGTTACGTGTCCGACCAAGGACTTCTGTACGTACAGAAACCAGCCATTCCTGGACCCGACGGCCACATTCAAAACCAGATAGAACTTCTGATCAAACGGCGCATTCCCATCCGTTGCATTCGACTTGAGCCACGGATTCGGCACAACCGTCGAGTTTTGCGACTGGCGAGAAAATTCACCCAAGTCGAAGAGCGGCACCTCGGGCTTGAAGCCGATGAAGAGAATCTGGTGGATGCGGCTGTCTATGTAGAAGTAGATGTAGTTCGGTGTCCATTGCATGCCGTAAGTGTGGAAGCCGTCGGAGTAGTCTCCGCGGCGGAGTTTCTTGGCCATGGTGGTTTTATAGTAGCCGTCCATGCCTTTCACGGGGCCTACAGATTGTGTGAAGAAGAACCAGGTGGTTAGTTGATGAGGTTTGAAATATCAGGGGGGGGTTCAAGAGATATTGTTTCACGTAGTACGTACCCCAGTGAAGAGTTCCGTAGTAGTAGTTGCGCCCGCCTTCGGAATACGTGCGCGAGTTGCCTCGCGATTCCATAATGTCAATCTCGCCGCTTTGAGGCCATGGCCCATATGCGGAATCTTCAGGCATCATCCCTGTTGCACATTGTTAGTCATATTCGTACGTGATACGGTGATACCTTACACACATAAAACATAAATATGGAAGGAAGTAGAACGCATCAAGGATTCAAGAACTCACAAATGGCGGGCCAGATCCAATCTCCCTTAGGTAGCTTGGCTACTACTTCGACCTGGCCATATCGAATGCTCTTCTTGCCTTTTGTGGACAGACGCGCGGACCGGATGGGTGGGATCATGGACCCCTTGATAGGATCTGAGGTCTTGATGCACGACGTGTTGACCGTGCCCGTGCAGCCGTGGTTATCCTTGGTCAGGTCGAGGGTATAGTTCGCCCAAAGATTTTGATTGGTGATGGAGGTTGTTTCGTTGGTGAGAGTCGGCACAATATGCAGGCCTTGGGAGTCGACGTATGAGTTTTTCTGGGATCGGGTGGTCCAGTCGAAGCTGCCCGTGCCGAAGCCATCGAGCTGGACTTCATGGGTCCAGACATTTTCATCTATGGTGGTGAAGTGGTCTTCGTAGATGAGGCAGTACTGGCCAGACAGCAACGTTAGAGCGGGAAAGGGAAGATAGATATGTAGAGGATGTGGGAACTATGGTGGATTAAGAAGGAACAAGGGTGAACGACAGGGGGGAGATAAAAAAAAAAGAAGCGTTACAAAAAGGTATCATGTCTCAGCGGGAGGATGCTGAAGATTGTGTTTTGGAAACATGTCAAAGAAAAAAAAAGCTCCGAATGACTTACAGGAACCTGTCTATACGGCCAGACTAGAAGAATACAGGCTAAGATAGAGAGAAGACCGCCGAGAATGGCAAAGGAGCGAACAATCCAGTCGTTCCATTTCGTCTTCTTCATTTCAGGATCCGATAACCACGGCTTTTCATACGGCCCACGCAGACGATAGCTTTTGAAGCGTCGTTTAGCGGCAAAGTCCCACGTCGTCGAGTCGCGATGGACATCAAAGGGCGTTACGCCAAGTGACGCGTCGACAGCCGACGAGTTGGCAAGCGACTCATTGACGCTCATGGCGGTCATATCTTTGCCGTTGGTAGGGGATGAGCCCCTTGGGCTTACCACCATTTTGGGAAGGTCGACTTGGGAGGAGGAGGGGGTTCAAGGTGTTCCTGATACTTGGGTTTGGCGGCCAGCAGCTAGGAGGGACAGGGTGGATGGACAGGATGAATGGGATGAATGAATGAATGAATGAATGGGATGAATGGATGAAAGGTATGCGGAAGTGGTATGAATGGGATGAGACAAGACGGGAGGGTAAATACAACACTGAACGAAGCTGGGACGGGGATTTCAAGAGCGGAAAAGCGCATCAAGTACCGTTCATATCCGAATTATATGGCAAACGGGCACCAAAAAACGCCATATCAATCGCGATAAAGCGAAGCTCGATAACCAAGACAATCACAAGAAATAACGAGGGCAGCCTTGTCTAGCTGAAAACTAAAAAAATATTGGCTACCATTATTGGATTACACCACTATCGCAGAGTCTAGAGAACCCCTTTTCCCGTCCGGTAGGGGCGGCAGACCTTGACTATGAAGTCATGGCGGATGGCTCCAGCCTTCGGCAAACTACACTCCGTATGTATGCTCCGTTGAAGAACGGCATGTCGACAAGAGGCTTTAAACATAGAAGCCATAAAATTGTAGGGTCTTGGATTTTCTTCTCGGCGTCACCCCGACCGTATTCTTAAGAACGCCTCTCTGTCTGCGGCGTCGCATGCCTCGAGCTTCGTCGCCACCCCAGGCCACATGGGGTCTTTTCCCCCATGACGACCGTTGACGAACGGCTTCGCGCGCGCTTATTCAGTTGTTGCAGGGGCTCTCCCTACACGATGTAGGCTCTGGCGTTCCGGAGAGGCGCATGTGGACGATGAACGGCGTTCGGCGGAATGGGATTTGTGGCCGGACAAAGACCGGAGAATGGAGGCGGGGAAGGGACAGGAGAGAGGGCAAGACATGCAAGGATTAAAGGCACGATGTTCCATCGTGTGTGGTATTATTGGGACTGTCCGGTACGGCTGAAATGCATGCACATACATACGGAGTACGTGTATACGAAGTATACGGAGATGCCATGTCTGACGTAGGGCTGTCACACGCTCCGCCGTCTTCCCGCAGTCCCGTGTTTCTCACGCATCTCGATTCTCACTGTACCTACTCCGTATCTCACCACCTTCGTGGCAATCACCATTGGCCGAGACATTGTGTGCGTGGCAGCGCCGCCTTCTTGCCTTCTTGCCTTCTGCCTCTCTCGGAGTCTCAACAAACGTCCCGACTCCCAGCGAATCAGAGATGTTCCGAAGGGGGTCCAGCCTCGGCTGCCAGCCTCGAGAAGCGTATGCCCCTGATGAAAACGTGGCGGCAAGCCCATTTCCGTAAACGGACGTTCACGCGTCTTACAACTAATCATGTACCCCGGCGAGGGCCCCCGTACTCCGTATGTACATACATACATACTCGGTAAAAAGCCCAGACGATGGGTTGGGGGGATTTTGGGTGCTTCGAAATTGCCGGTTGCGGCTCAACGGGCTGCGGCAGTTGCATCATAGCCACTTTTCTCAAGCGAGGCGACGATCGAGTTATACATACGGAGTAGTACATTAGTACATACATATGTACTTAATGTCGGTAGACTAGACGATGGACGCGATGACACCGTGTTGGTGTGCATGCGGCACGGGTTGGACTTGAAGCACGTTGATGGCCACGATGCGGGTTGATATCATGCACAATGATAACTGTCCATGTGCGTTCGACGTCGATGCACGTCGTTGATTGGCATGTCGATACATATGTACATACATATGCACAGGCTCGATGGCATCGTGGGAAAGACTGCGCTTAATAACCGAGTCTTCGGGGAGGTAGCGAAGGACTCGGGCACTTGGTGCTAAAAAGTGGGACTGGCGGGGTTACACCTGCCAAAATCGTCAAAGAATTTATGTAGTTATACGTATGTACATAGGTACTCGAAATACATACATACATATCCGAGTCTCCGGATCCCAAGCCTTTCAAGCCTTCCAAGCCTTTCAGGCCTTCCAAGTCTTCCAATTCTTCCATTCAATCTTGCACCATGATCCGCACATTGATTCCATGTTGTCACCCGCCGCCACTCGACTCGAGCCAACCTCGTTTCTCTTCTCTCTTCGCTCCCTTCCCAAAGCCGAGCTCCACCTGGCACCCACAGATCCTCCAGTGGCTACTGCCGTCGGCCCCAACGTTTTCACACGGCTCGCCGCTTCATCCCGGCCGATGGCACAAGCCACGGAGATCTTCAACCCAGATCCGCCGGGTACATACATATGTACATGGATGTGCATACATTGTGCAGAGCAACGCCCCCGTATCCGTACCGAGTACGGGGATTGGGGGCTTGCCGCATGCATGCTCATTGCTACCCTTCCAAGCATCACGGCGCGAACATGCTATTTTGGACGGCGCACATGGCTTTCTTTGACCGTCTGAACTGAGAGATGCCTACCTGGTACCTACCTAACTCTTGCATGCTGGGGAGAGTGACGGGGAGCGCTGACTACATAACTAGGAACCCTTGTCGTTGCGAGCTTGGCTCCCGACCGTAGCCCCGATAGTACCTATTCCATAGCTCCGATTGCAACCCTCGAAGGGCCAAACGGATGGTGTGTGTGGATTCCGGTGAACGTCCAGAAAGGGCAATTTTATTCTACGTCGAAGAAAATATACAAGATGCGCGCTTGTCTTAAAGAACCCAGAAAATTCTTACCACCCTGCAAAGTCTCAGCTCCAGGGGGGTGTGTCTTCTCTCTTGTTCGGTATGTAATTCTGCTGATGAGCCCCTGTTTTCAGGCACGCATAGCCTTGCAGCTGTGTGGCGTCACGAGCTGCTAATCGTAGAAGAGCAATAAACCTATCAGCTGACTTAGAACTAATTTCATTTTTTGTCCCTTGTAAGTCCACGCCTGTGCAACTGCTTTGGGGGCCAAAGCCGATGCCATCAGAGGGCGGTTCAGTTGGCGGAATTAAACAAGAAAAAAAAAAGTTTGCCGTGTCGTGCTCCATCAAACTCAAAAGCCCCCGGGACAGCGTCCCTCAAGCACGCGCTACAAAGACCAACGGCGTGAAAAGTACAAGAAAAAAACAACACACTGATACTACGAGGTGCCAAGGTCAGCTGAGATTGTGTTCATTCTCGCCACATGGACATGTTGACTATCGTACTGCCGCGGTTGGTGTGCCTAGATTGGCAGCTTGGCACAGGGGTCCAACAACCCAAGCGGCACGACATGTTATGATGTTATCACAAGGCTGAATCTATTTAGCTAGTTTAGGTAGGTCTAAAAAGACGGTGGCAATTCATGACGGAAAGCTGCGCGACTACTTATGCCAGCCCGAAGGACCTTCTGACCCAGAGCCCCCAAGCCCATCAGGTTAGTCCAGCCGAGGAGACAAGAAAGTTCTACCAGCTAGTGACTTGCATTACATCGACGACTTTATATATTAAGGTCAGGATAGTTTTGATCAATCTTCTAGAATTCACGTCCATCAGGCTGAGCTCACCCCCTTTCATCAGTCTTGTTCGGCCCTTCAAAGTTCATTCTTGTCAGAATTTCAGAAAGCGGGACAAATGAGGGCATCTTCTCAGTGTTTGGAATAATAAAACACGTCAACGTAGGAAGCTACCTGCCGTCAGACATTCAAAAACTTGGCCACGAGTCAAAAGTGAGAGCCTGAGTCGTTGACTCGTTGTCACCATGGCCTTTCCGCCCTCCTCTTACACTACCCGCCAAGAGCCCATTCGCAGGGATACAGTCTGCACGACCGCATCTGCTAGATCGAGTGAGTCTCAAGCAACAGGGTCCGGACATCACACTCACTACAATGATGAGTTCCGGTACAGAACGGTGCGTCACGAAATGAAGCTTGATTGTACTACCCTCGACCATATCGTCGTGACTTGCTGACAAATTGAGCCTTGAGAAAAATAGATGGTCACCTATCTGCATAACAGGCTGGCTGCCAATGGGTGGTTGCCGCCCGAGTCGTTGATGACTGGCCACGACTACTCTGGTGTGCTATTGAAACAGTCTCGGGGCAATTACATCACGGTACCTCATCCGTTGCATCCTGGTCTTCTGGGCCTCGTCGTCCGGTTGAATCTGAATGTGGCTACGACTATGAGACCACGAATGTTGGATGGAATTTTAGATTCGTTAATTCCAGGACAGACGGATCTCAAGTTTCACGATGGGTCTCAGATTCAAATCCTTGAATCCATGGCGTTTGCGCAGCCGGCTACGGTCAGGAAGTTCCAATATGCCTGCATTTTTCGACAAGAGCGCATTATTCTCGTGTGGCATAATGACCTTGGAAATATACTTCCTCAAGCGACCATCATTGAAGAAAAGCTTCTGTCACTGGTATGTGTCGCAGTAACCAGTCAAGTGAACTCAGTGGATCACTGGATCACTGGATAAGAATGCGCGTGGACTAATTAAAGTGTGGCAATGCAGGTCTGGGGAGAAGGCAAGCTTCCGACTAACTTGACGAACGCTCGGCGTGCTTCGAGCTTGATACCGTCCGATGTTTCGACCGTCATGGGGACAGCAACGCCAGGCAAGGGAATGTCTTCCCCGGGCCATCTGACGCCAATAGTGACCAGCGAAGAAGTGATGGAGGAAGCCATCATGGAGCGGCCCGAGTCTGTGGCCAGACCAGTCGTGCGCTCATCAGCATTCTTTGTCGGCATGGCTGTGTGCGTATCTCTTTGTTTGCTGGTAGGAATCTACTTTGGCAAGCTTATCACGGAGTGTATTCTTGACAATAACTGGAAATGGATGGCGCTGGCGGTTCCCATCCCGGCACTTATGTGTGTCTCATTGTTCTTCTTCCAAATCATCTTCACTGATATTTTCCAAATGATTGGGCCCATAGGCGGCGTGAGCACCAATTCGCGTTTCTTCTCCGCTCACAAGCCCTGCCTACGCCGAGCGTACGCGGATGGCTTCACCCCTCCCAAAGTCACCATCCAGATGCCTGTCTACAAGGAAGGAATGGATACCGTCATCATACCTACAATCAGAAGTCTTCAAGCCGCCATATCTCACTATGAGTCGCATGGTGGCTCTGCCAACATTTTCATCAACGACGACGGTCTGCGTGCAGGGTTGGATGAGGAGCAAATACAGCGACGCAGGGAATTTTACGCAGACAACAGAATCGGTTGGGTCGCTCGTCCCAAGCACAACGGCGAAGAGGGCTACGTTCGCAAGGGAAAATTCAAGAAAGCATCCAACATGAATTTTGCTCTCAATATTTCGCAAAAGGTCGAGGCGTATATGCAGGAGCGCGCCGATGTCAGGTTTGCGGGTAAGGAGACGGAGATGATAACGGAAGAGGAAGAAGAGGCCATGTACCATGAAGTCTTGCAGCAGGTTCTGAAAGAGAACCCGTTGGCCTGGGCTGATGGAGACATTCGCCTGGGTGAAATAATCCTCCTTGTCGACTCTGACACCCGAGTGGTACGCATTCATGATGATCCCCCCCCTTTAATTCCCTCGAGACATGGAAGAAAATAATTTTTGTGTGTGTTGTTGAGATGATCTGAACTAACTGGATTCTTAAAGCCCGAGGACTGTCTCCTATACGGTGCAGCCGAGATGTTCTTGTCTCCCGAGGCAGCCATCGTTCAACACTCGACGGGCGTGATGCAAATCACCCACGACTACTTTGAAAATGGTATCACTTATTTCACCAACCTGATTTACACGGCCATTCGATTTTCCATTAGTTCAGGAGAGACTGCACCGTTTGTAGGGCACAACGCGTTCCTGCGATGGCCAGGTACGACTCCCGGCCCCTTTTCTCGAAACAAAGACTACAAGTCCGCATTTACACTGCAGAGCTGACCGTACTTTAGCTGTTCAGGACGTTGGTGTTCCCGAGGAGGATGGCTTTGTGCCCTACTGGTCCGAGAGCCACGTCTCTGAAGACTTTGACATTGCTCTCCGCCTCCAAATGGCAGGCAACATAATCCGCATCGCTGATTACCACGACAACGCCTTTAAAGAAGGTGTTTCACTTACCATCTACGACGAAATCAACCGCTGGCAAAAATACGGGTACGGCGTCAACGAGATGATCTTCCACCCCATCCACCGCTGGTACAAAGGGCCATTCACCCCCCTCTTTTACACATACATTACATCCAACATCATGCTCTCCTCCAAAATCTCTATCCTCGCCTACATGTGCTCGTACTACGCCCTCGGATCGGCCCTCTTTCTCACTTCCCTCAACTACTTCATCGTCGGTTGGTTCCGCGATGACCTCGCCCCCGTTTACCTCACCTCATGGGACGTCTTCCTCTCCCTCGTCGTGGTTTTCAATGCCGCGGGTCCCGTCGCCCTAGCCATTGTGCGTTACCGCACCGGCGAGCAGCCCCTCCTCAAGGCGATGATGGAAAACCTCAAGTGGATTCCCATGATGACGGTGTTTTTCGGCGGCATCTCCTATCATATTAACATGGCGCTTCTGGCGCACTTTTTGCACATAGACATGCAGTGGGGGTCCACATCCAAGGAAAAGGAGGACAGCAATTTCTTCCAGGAGATGCCGCGAATCTTCAAGACATTCAAGTGGATGTATCTTTTGCTTGCGGTGTTGGTAGGCATCATGGTGTATCTGGGGGCGTTTGCACCGGATGATTGGGCGATTAAGGACTTCACCGTGATTGTACCCATGGGGATGACGGTCGGGTTTCATATATTGTCTCCGTTGGTTTTGAATCCGAGCTTGATGATTTTTGCTTATTAAGAATGGAATAGAAGAGGAGAAGCATGCTGCAATTTTGGCGTATTAATGTATATATTGAGGGTGTTAATGTTGTAAGATCTATGTACACATAGTACTTATGTTACATGTAGTTATGACGACGTGTAAGAATTGAGGAAGAATACATTTTGATCATCATGAAGATTCTTCTTTTCGCCGTACGGAAGCGTAATCTGATATTGCTCTACACTCCTGGACTGTCAAGTTGAACATTTCGACACTGGTGAACATCTGGAGTCGCGTACGTCTTGATCCATACATGTGAGACAGCGACACAATGTATGTACACCGAACCCCCTACCAAGACAATGTCTACATCATCCCACCGACCGCATTCCGTCGTCCGATACACATCCGAATATAATCGGTTCATGCCAACTTTGCGGGAGACCGCCTTTGCTCGGGAGAGTTTCACCCCAGATCCCCATTTATGTACGTACACGCGTGATTGCTTTCATATGTATGTGTATGTTACAGTATGTACATATACATACAGAGAATGGAATGTTTCCCATTTTTCCCCCTGCGTTAAAGCCACTACACCCGCAATCATGCGTAATCATGGCTTGGCTTAACACCCCCGCCAAGCTATGTACCTAGGTGCATACCTAGGTACCTACCTGGGGTAACCTCCTCATGTAGGTACCCGTCGGAGCTTAATGGCGATGACGCATCAGGGAACCAGGACTCGGGAGTATGTAGCCCACAGATTATCAAAGACGTTTCTTCAGAAGAAGATGTGGGGTAGTCGCACTGGTAACCGATGAGATTTTCTCGCCAAGAGAAGTCGTGATCGGGATGTAGACTCGAGTAGGTTCATAGGGTCACCGGAACATGGAATGGGATGGGGTATAATGTGTATTTGTTTTTTTTTAGTTTGATAAAGAAAAGTAGTGGTGAGAAACTCGTTTGCCTGGGGTTCGTTCGCCGTTGGGGTCGCCATTCAGAGAGGCATGGGCAGTGAACACAGATAGTGTGGATGCCGAACCCGTCGAAGGATAGGAACCTAGGTAGGCAGCATTGGTAAGACTGGCAAGACAAGACCCCCTCCCTCCAATAAACAGAAACGCTTTTCTTCTTACGCATACTTACATGTATGTATGTACACATGTATACGGATATGTTTATCTCTCCAGCTTTCAACCCATCTAGTCATCATCCAGGTCCTTGGGAGTCCTCGTCCTAACCTTCTTCCCCTTACCCATTCTTGCACCCCCCTTGAAATGCTTCTTGCTACGCCCCAATGTCACGTCCTTGGGGTCCAGTCCATTCTCGAGTGCGACTGCAGTCCGCGCCTTGCGGCCGCTGAGCAGCTTACCGGCGGCGAGGCCCTGCTCGGTGTATTTGTGGTTAAAGGGCATGCTGGCATGTCCTTGTGTGCCTTTACCACCGAAGAAGCCAGCGTCGAGTCGCTTTGTCTTGGGTCCCATGGGGAAGGCGGGCTGCCCGTCTAAATCTGTGGGGGCGAGGCTTTCATCGTCATCAGCTTCTAGTGACAGGGAATCCGTGGCGGCCACGAGGGCGGCTCGTCGCTTTTCGGGGAGGTTGTCTTGGCCGTAGAGTTCGCGGTTGAAGGCCCTGGCGTCGTCGATACCGGGAGGGGGGTGGACGAAGAGGAGTTTACCGTTGACGTAGTCCTTGAGAATGTAGCGCGAGGCCCGGGCAATGTCGGGCTGGCCCAGGCCCTGGGTGCAGAATCCTCGAGCAGTGGCATACGCACGGAGGAGCTCCTCTGCGGTGGGCACGCCTGTGCCTCCTTCTTCCAAAGCTCGCATCTTGATGTGAATGCCGTAGATGGCTTCCAAAAATGGCCGGGGCACGCGCTGGGCGACGAGACCTACGGGTCCGTTGAATTCTCTCATCTGGTCAATGGGCAACACTCCGTTGCAGACCAAGTCCGCCTTGGTGAAGGCGAAGTTTGGGAAAACAAGTCCTGGACAATCGCAGAGAATGACGTCGTCGCTGAGGTGGATGGTTTGGAAATGCTTGGTCTTGCCCGGGGTGGACGAGACGGACACTTTCTTGGCCCCGATCAAGGCGTTGATGGTGGACGATTTTCCCACGTTGGGGTACCCGACTAGCCCTACTTGTAACTTGTGGTCCGCGCCTGTATTTGCATCGTTGTGTCAGTGACAAGTGAAACATCAATGCTGCATGTAGAAACGAAATGGACGAAATAGGGCTCAAAAGGAGGAAAAGTTCAAAAAGAAAGAGGGGGGAAAACTCACCAGCATCTTTTGGCGCATGTTGCAGGAAAATGCTCTCGAGTTCGTCGACCGTCAGAATTTGAGTATCTTCATCTTCATCCTCATCCTCATCCTCGTCCTCGTCCTCGTCCTCGTCCTCGTCCTCATCACCACTTGTCAGGGCAGTATAGCCTTCGGCCTTTTCGCCTTCAAGCTCCTCGTCCTGCTCCTCATCCTCCGAGGATTCATTGTCGGCGGCTTGCTTCCCACCAGGACGAGAAAGTTGCTGGGGAGTGTCGTCCTCAGAATCGTCTTCTTGATCTCGGGCTTCAATCATCTCCTTTGCTAATTGTGCCGAGAAAAACTTGTAGGAAATGCCAGCTTGTTTGAGATGCTTGGCCCAGGCCTTGCGCTGCGTAGGAGTCATCATATCGGCCTTGTTGATGAGCAACAAGTTTTCCTTCTTGGGATCGATATCCTTGACATAAGACTCGAGATCTTCTGACCGAAAGAGTAGGGGGTTTCGGGCATCGACAATCTGAACAATGAGATCGGATCTCTCGATGACTCTCCATAACTGACGCCACACTTCAAGATTCCTCTCAAATGGTGTCATCAACAAATCGTTGTTCTCTTCCAACTCAGCTAGTCCTCGTCTCCAGCTCAGGAAAGCCTCTCGCTCTGCAACGTCCAATTCCTGCGGAGTCGTCGTGGCATCCCACTTGGGCCGTCGGGGAACCGTGAGGCGATTCCTGTGCTCTCGATGTCTGCCAAGAACGGCACGCTCTTCGTTTGCAGATAAGAGATATGGATTCTTCTGGTCGGTGTGGATGATCTTGACGTTGTTCATCTTTTCAGCCGTAAAGTCTGTACCCGCCAGCTCGGCCGTGGCCAGAAACTCGTCCAGGGCGCCTTGCTCTGTGACAGAACGCATCTTGACCCACGAGGCATCTTGCTTCTCATTGACGAGATACTGCTCGCCGGTTGCGTGGTTTGTCCTTGTGATGGCTGTGGTTTTCTTCCTGTCTGCCCCCTTGCCTTTGCCGAAGCGATCGTTCATCAGCGCATTGCCGAGCCCAACGCTCTTCTTGGATTTTGCGAGAACCATTGTGACGGCTTGCGTGTGGCTCTGCGAGCCGTGCTTCCTTTTTGAATAAGTCAAATGCGGAAGTCACGAAGTTGTCTGAGAACAGAAATCACACGTGGACTGACAGTCCGATGTGGTGTTGTATTTTTGTGCGCGGGAGTTCTGAGGATCAATTGGGATGAGAAGTCTTGGGTTCGAAGGCGCTTCCGCACTGGCAGGGCTGATTAATGCGTCACAAGGAGGGGCAAAATTTCTTCCCGAGAAGCGTTGCTTCTTTCCGACACTGTACACAGCCGGCATCGTCTGCTTGTTAAGCACAGTCTTATCGTGGCGCACACTGTACCAAGACTTATCATCAAGAACGAGGGGCCGATTTTTTTTTCTTGTACGGCGGCAAAGCCTTCTTTCCACCTTGACGGCCAGCAACTCCTCTTGACACGTCCGTTGCCCAGACACTGAACGTCAAAATGCCTCGAGGGAAGTGGATGTATGTTCAAGCTTCGCGCCTCTCGCCCATTGTTTACTGTAACTAATTTCTTGATTCTTAATTTGTGTAGTGATAAAAAGACGGCCCAGCACTTCACGCTGGTCCATCGACCGCAAAATGACCCTCTCATTCATGATGAGAGCGTCCCGTCCATGGTGCTGAAGCCGTCCAATGCCAAGCCCGGGTCATCGAAAGTGAAACATCTCGACGATTTAGCATCAGAATTTGGCTCAGAGGCTGGCGAGATTCGAGCGAACGAGGGTGAGGCTGCCAGTCACGGCGTCTACTATGATGACACCGAGTACGATTACATGCAACATCTGCGCGACCTGAATGCTGGCTCTGGACAGGTTGTATTCATCGAGGCTACCGACAAAACCAAAGGAAAACAAAAAGAATCGCTAGAAGATGCATTGAAGAAGCTGGACTTGGAAAAGAAACCAGGACATATCTTCGATGATGAAATCCTTCCGTCCAAAAATTTGACGAGAGCAACATATCAAGCGCAACAGGAAATACCCGATGCTATTGCGGGCTTTCAACCCGATATGGATCCTCGACTACGAGAAGTGCTGGAAGCTCTGGAGGATGAGGCATATGTGGACGAGGATGAGGACATATTCGAAAGCCTCACCAAGGATGGGACAGAGATTGATGAATATGAATTTGATGAAGAAGAATTCTACGATGACGAGGAAGGCTGGGAATCCGATGGTACGGCTAAACCGACCAGGGAATACAAAGAGGATATCCCAGATCTGGTAGAAACATCAGAGGATCCTGAAGTAGGGCCGTCGCAAGACTGGATGGAGGACTTCAAAAAATTCAAAAAGGAGCAAAAGTCGGGCAGGACACCAGCAGCAGCAGCAGCAGCCGCAGCGCCCTCACAGTCAGAAGTCCAGTCCACCTGGACCACAACCACCAATGGCGGGAGGAAGAAGAAGAGAAAGGGCGCCATGACCAATGCTTCGAGTTTTTCAATGTCTTCATCTTCCCTGGTCCGGACAGAACAGATGAATCTTCTGGATGCTCGATTCGACGTGCTCGAGGAGCGATATAATGAAGATGACGAGGATGACATGGCGTCAGTGTCTCAGGTGTCGACAGTATCAACAGTAGACGGGCCCATGAGGAAGGACTTTGACAGTATTATGGACGACTTCCTCGGAAGCTACACGAAGCCTGGCAAGAGAACATCCAAGAAGTCAAAAGCCCAGACTGGCCTAGAGCAACTGGAAGAGATACGGCGAGAGCTTGGGCCACCGCGCATCCGTGGGCGCAACGTCCAAAGTTAGAATGTAGAGAACCACTGCTAGTGTAGTTTGTAACGACTGATGAAATTGTTTGCGCGATTCTCTCCATTGCCACTCGCGCCCAAGATGGTTTGTAGGCTTGTAGCGAACATCAGGTGGCCCCACATCGCAACATCATGGTTGCTAAGGGCCAAGGCACTGAGTGTGCGCGACCAAAGTTAACATACGCATCCGGCTCTGCAATGAGTTCGGAAAGTGAGCCGGCGGAGCAAGAGGACCATTACTTCGTAGGAGCGAGGAAACCACATCATTGTGTCATTTCGCGCATGACGCCTAGACGGTAGAAAGGCAAAGTACATAGGTAGCACCGGGGTCGCTTGTTGTTGTGGACTTGCATCACGTGAGCGACAAGGAAGGCCAGAGCTTCACTTGCACGTGGCCGCGCATCGCGAATAGCTTCCACACATCCTCAACCGCGCCTTTAGATAACGCCCGACAACACCCAACGACGCACAGGGATCTGTGTTCGGATGTCCGAAATCTGCTCCTGATGTTCAAATTAATAACGTAGTCAGATGCGACGTGTGTTGCACCACGAGCCTCCATGTTTGCGTCCTTCGCCCAAGGCAGGTCTGGCACGGCGCCAAAACACAATCCATTCGCAGCCGTACCCTCCGAGGGCGAGACGAATTCATTTGGCGGCTTCGGTGCGGGCAATCGCGACCAACAGAAACCGACGTCCAATAATCCCTTCCAACGCAATGACGACGCTGGCTTAAACGCCGGTGGTGCCGGACAGCAGAAGGGAAAGCGAGGAGGTCGAGCGGATGGCTTTGCCGCCAAGTCTCACGGAAAAACCCGTACGCGCCACGATGTCGACCGAGGAAATGTATTCCTTGCCCGACAGAAACCGGCCGATCAAGGCTTTGGGCGAGCCGTGTCGCCATCGGGCGATTCCTCCGAGTCCGAGTTCTCAGAAGCCACAGACGAAGTGAAAGTGGTGCCCTACAATCCGGCAGATCCATTGGCAAAAAAGGTGTACGAGAGGCTGAGAAGGGATGGCATTAGCCCACCACCGTGGCCGTCGCAGCCGGGAAATCCCAATCACAAGCAGGCCATGGCAAGATTTCGAGAACAATACGAAGCTTATCGCAAAAAAGTCCGAGTTTCATTAACAAAAGCTGGTCTGATCGACGACCCAGAGAAACGAAAAGCTCTCAGCGATGCCATCGAATTCAAGGGAATATGCGAGGATATGTGCCCGGAATTTGAAAAGATTACGAGAATTACGGAACTAGATGTCGTTCAGGCAGAGAAAGATCCCAAGACAACCTACGCCAACACAAGCAAAATGGTGAAGAAGCTGGCGCGCTCAGCTGCCGGACAAGAAGCCCCTCTGCCAATGGACGTTCGGTCTATTCCGTCTCTCCGAAGGACACTGGACTATCTTTTGGACGATCTTCTACGAGAGGACAGCAATCTTCCTGTCGTTCACGGATTTCTTTGGGACCGAACGCGTGCCATTCGTCGAGACTTTTCCTTCTTTTCGTCACTTACGCCCGAAGAGACAAAGACACAAGTCTACGTGCTGGAAAAAATTGCTAGATTTCACGTCACCTCTCTGCATCTTCTATCACAGGAAGGCAAGGCCCCGGAGGACTTTGTTCAGCAACAAGAACTCGAGCAGCTAGGAAAGGCCCTGCTCTCTTTGCGAGACGTTTACGATGATTGCGGTGAGCAAGGAATCACGTGCGAGAACGAATCCGAGTTCAGGGCATATTACCTATTATTTCACGCCAAAGATCCCAGCATTTTGGAGACCCTTCAACGGCAATGGAAATCACGTCACTGGCGTGACTCTGACGAAATCAGAACGGCGGTATCTTTGGTCGAAGCCTTGCAGCACACACACGAGTTTCATGGGCCAATCAAGGCTGGACCTTCACTGGCTGCTTCGGCCGCCTTTCAGACCTATTTTCGAATTGTGCAAGATCCTCAAGTCTCCTACACCATGGCTTGCTTCGCTGAATGCCATTTCCCTCAGCTTCGGAGGTCGATACTACAGAGTTTGAAGCGAGCGCTTACTCGACCCAAGACTACTGCTAAAGATGTGACAGCGGTAGCGCTCAATGAATTTCTTCAATTCGATACTGTTCAACAAGCTATAGACTTTGCCGAAATGCACGGCTTGGAATTCCAGTCGAACCCGGAGGATCCTTATGATATGGAACGCCGAATATTAGTTTTAAGTGACAGACGGTCGCTGCCTCATCGCAGGCTCCAGCATCATTACTCTGAAAATATGGTGGAACGAAAACGAGAACGCAGGCCACTGCCGGAGGTGATACACCGGACTGTGTTCGAACATGCACAAACAGCTCCGCAGCTGTACGGACTAGGGGATGAAGGGAGTCTATTTGTCCGACAGGACGATGGCTTCGGGGTGCAGCAATTCAACCCGTCCGCGCAGAGCGGGTTTTCTTCCGCAGGGACAAGCAGTAGTAGCTCATTCCAGAACCCGTGGCCTGTCCCTGCGCCAGACTCTAATGCCTTTGACAATCAACAAGGTAAGAGAGCCTTCAATGAGCCCTGAAGCCAGAAGCAAGACATCACTCAACAGTGAATTTGGATTAGCACCAGAGGAAGAGACTGACTGACTTATCACAGCCTCAAATTCAGGTTCTCTTGGCGCCGGCAGTCAGCAAGCATCCACGACAGCCAACAACCCATTCGCCTCTGCTTTTACCAGTTCTAATCACACTGCCTCCACTGGCTTTTCGTCGTCTACTGCGCCATTTTCCTCTTTTATGGCGCCGAAGAATGATGGCGCATCGACAACAGGAACAGAGACCTTTGGGACATCTTCTCAGTCGTCAATAAACCCATTTGCTGCGGCGCCAGCATCATCAACGCCCAAGGTCTCATTCGGAGACCAGACTACGACTTCTTCAAATGCATTCCCGACCATACCCAGCAGCCAGACGACAACGACGACGTCGAATTCATCGCTCTCCATGCCACCACCACCAAAACCTCAGCCAAGTCTACAGGCGACGTCTGCCTTTCCCAACACTAATTCACAGACTTCGTCATCCTTCGGGGCATTTTTTCCTACCCAGGACCAAAATACCTCTGTCCCGGGACAATCGTCGACGGCTCAGTTCGGATCTGTCACGGTTGACGGCTTACAGCCGGCCAGCTCTTCCAGCGCATCTGTCTTTTCGGGAGCACAGAAAAGTACTATTAATGCTACCGGTTCGGCGTCTTCACCGCCCATGTCGCCCCGGTCGACGGATGACCTGAAGCGGGTTCCCCCCTCGACCACCGCGACAGCTTTGCCCGACACTGTTGCAACTTCCACGGATCAAACCGCTCATCCTTCTCCTGTGGACATCTCAGCTCAAGCTACTGGTCCTTCAAATAAAGGGACTGGTGCACAATCTACGGCATCAGCTGCTCCCCTTGATCTTCCAAGAGACCCAATGGGTGACTTTACAAAATGGTTTGTTCAGGGTGACCAAGGCCTTTTGGACCAGTTCCAAACCTACATGGTGGACGACATCCTCAGTAAAACATTTGCCATGTTTCAAGAAGACACTGCAGAGAAGCGGCGAAAAGAAGAGGAGAAACGCATCAATGCGGAGGTTGACGAGTTTAGAAGATACAACTTGTCGCTCAAATACTTTTACAGGTGGAAACAAAACGCCAGGGAAAAGCGTCTCCACGCTCTTCGCCGAGGTGGCCGGGACCGGCTCCGCGCATTCTACGTTGCACACCATGCGGCGGAGCGAAAAGCAAGACACGAGGCAGTCACAGCCAAGCAAGTCGCCGAGAAGCGGGCAGATCACGCCAGTGCCCATCGTCAAGAAGAGTTCATCGACATGATCAAGCGCAACAAGAAGATAATCAGAGCGGACGCAAAACAAAAACAGGCTTCGCTGTCGAGGAGGATTGGGATGCCTTCGAATGTAGCTACTGAGCGGCGAGGAGACGAAGATTCAACTGTGCGACAGGAATTCGGCAGGTCAAGAAGCAACTCGAATGCCTCGAGCTACCGGTCTGGAGATTCCTTCCTTGATCCATTGAAAGGAAAATTTGGTGCCAAGACGAGAGCTTTGAGAGAGGCGTTTCTGGGCAAGCCCGAAGGGTTTCGCCGGTCCTTGCCATCCATCTCGTCGATGGAGAGCGACTCAGCTTCTGTAAACGCTCCCACTACCAGCAATGCATCCTCGCGGTGGAAACTCAAAGCTATGGGTATTGAACAGCTGCCGGATGGCACCGCAGTGCCCGTGTCGATGGCACACGACATGAGATCTCGACCAAAATACTACTCTAGCATTGGTCTTGGCGCTTCGCTAGACGGGAGCTCATTACGACGAGCCTCAGTCGGTGGTGGTGGAAGTCGAGTTCTCGATTCTCCATTAAGGAATATAGCTGATTCTCCACTAAGAACGATGGCCGACTCTCCAATAAGAACGATGATGGACTCCCCAATCAGGAAGATGGGCATTCCCACGGTGGACGATGGACTGGCCAACAGAAAGCGGAAGCGATGGTCGGAAGGCTTCCGGGAAGACGCAGACGCGGAGATAGAAGGAGGAGGAGGAGGAGTCGAACAGAACCTGTCGAATAATGTGGTGACTCCGGAACGCAGCAAACCGAAGCGGATCATGAGCGAAGCCGAGAAGCTCACCAGCGAGCTCCAAGCAATGCGACAGGAATTAGAAAACGAAACAGAGTGGTTTAGATCTCAGAACGAGCGGTTCCGGAGCGAGTCGCGAGGTCCTGAGGCACAGGCGGTGTGGTTTGATGATGGCATTTGAATTGGCGTTTTAGGGGTTAATGTCGTTAATGGTATTGGTATATTTTGAACATAAAGGGGTGGGAAGGGGATACAATGACTACAAATACGTAAAACTATATCCAGTTAGATAACTTGGGGCGAAGAAGATAAACGTTGGTGGCCTGTGGTGGTCGCCTTCTTGTACAGCTCATTTTTTTCTCGGTAGTCCCCTTTGTGTCGTGATTGTCCAATCTTGGCGTGGGATGCAGCATGGTTGGCAGGACTAGACATCACGGGGTTTCTTAAGAAGGTAGCCCTTACTACGGAGAAGTGACGAAAACAGCTTCTAAGTTCTGATGGAGAGAGTGGCGGATGGGAGCTGGGCTTTTTTTTTTTCTATGTTCGTGTGCGTGTCCATACTTTTCTTCTGTGCAGAAATGCAGTTGGGGTGGTGTATCATGGACGATGAGCCTGGACAATGAAGAGTTGGGCACATCGCGAGTTTAGGCCGAAAGGATGATATCAGCGGTTGATGTTGATGAATTTACTGATCTACTCAAGGCGTGCTCCTCATGCGATTTGTGCTTTTTTCTGCTCCTCCTTATGCTTCTTAATCTTATGCTTCTGAAGCGTTGCACGGCTAAACCCGCAGATGGTGGAAAACAGAGAGAAGGAATAGGATATGTAGATCGGCATCTTGTTCAATATGTGGGAGCGCCACTTATCAAGCTCGAGCCGGATCAGGCACGCTTCCGATTTCGAAGACAGAACCGTCTGCGCAGAGCGCTTGCTTCTTCCTCCTTTCCTTGTTCGATCAGCCATTATTCCCATCCGGGCTCATTCTGGAAAGCTTCACCATTACCAGGACCACACCACCGGAAGAAGAAGAAGCATATCGAGCGTCATGGAGGCATGAAGACGTTGGGATATCACAGCTACTGCATGCCATCTGCTCAATGGACCACAACAAGCATGTCACGAATGCTGCGAAGCCGCCACATAGAGTCATACGTAGTTCAACAGCCCTCAAATACTTTATCATGCCAATAAACGCCAATTGCCAAGCCTAACAAAATACATGGTACAGCACGACCGTCCCACGCGTCAACATGATAGAAAAAAATACATGGAGATCGAAAAACTCCCGAGATTTGCCCTTCTCCCCATGTCAAGTTCAAGGGACGTAAATAAGAGATGGAACAAGAAACACGGAGCCAAGCCAGGCATATCCAACAGAACAATTTAGTCGCTGTCATCGTCAGAGGCAGCCTCGCCCTTCTTCTTGTCCTTCTTGGCCGCCTTGGCTGCCTTCTTCTCAGCTCGTCTTCGCTTGCGCTCGGCCTTTTCATCGGGCGTTTCGGTCTCGGACTTCTTTCTCTTCTTCTTGTCGCCGTCTTCGGCGGCCGCAGGCGTGGCATCCTCCATCTTGGTGTCATCATCAGCCTTCTTCGCGGCGGCCGGCGTGGCAGGCGCAGCGGGGGCAGCAGCGGCAGCGGCAGCAGAGGCATCCGCCGAGTTGAAGTCCTTGTACTCAGTGGTCCACTTGGCAGGGGTGCTGTCGTTGGGACGGCCGAATTTGTCCAACTTGCCATCAGCCTTCATCTTCTTCTTCTCCTGCGCGACGGGGCCAAGACCCCATCGGCGAGGGTACAGGTCTCGCTCCATGATGCAGCGCTTGACCTTGGCGACAACGCCGTGGTCGCAGGTAGACATCTCAACGGTGGACATCTGTGCGATACCCAGCGCGATAGCCTCGCCCTTGGTCGTCATCAAGACAACCTCTTCGTGGTGCTCAATGCCGGCCTCTGAAGAGTTTTCGTCAGCATGCGGTGGCCTATTCGAAACCGGAACAGACAGATTTCATATACATACCATATCTCAGAAGACCGGGAAGCATCAGCTTGGCACCGTAGCAGACAGCGTTGACGGCGCTGTCCTTGACGACAAGACGCTTGTACGAAGTCAAAAGAGTCTCGAGGGGAGAAATGACACGGCGCAGGTACGACTCGTCGCGCGTGTTGTCCATGGTCCACTGCGCATCTAGGACATCGTGCAGGGTGACCATCTGCTTCGTCTCGTCCATGGCACCGCTACGAACACGTCGCAGCTCCTGCATGTGAGCGCCCACACCGAGAAGAAGACCCAAGTGCACGCAAAGAGTACGAATATAGGTGCCGGCCTCGCAGCTGACCCAGAAAACACCCAGGTGGCGGTCATTGTCAAACTCAATGAGCTTGCTCTCGTGAATGGTTCGGATACGCAACTGACGCTTGACGGCAGAGATCAAGGGAGGACGCTGGAACAGAGCACCAGTAAGGGTCTCGAGTGCGCGAGCGAGTTGAGGTTGGCCGCCAGGCAGCTTGTCGTGGAGGCGGATGACGCAAACGTATTCCTTTCCGGCACCCTGTTGAGACTTGACGAGACGGGTGGCACGGTCAATGCAGACAATCAAGCATCCAGTGACCTTGGGATCGAGGGTACCACTGTGTCCAGTCTTCTCCGCACTATTTCCAAAAAAAAAAAAGAAAAAGGTGAGTTAGCCAGAGCAAACATTGGATGCCAGCCCAAGAAAGGTTTCTTGATCTTGGCTTGAATAATGACCATGCATGCATCAATCAATGCCTTGATGACGCAGTGGACAGTCAGTCGCCTAGGAAAGGGTCGAAAGGGTCGCGCACGAACCGAAGAATACGCTTCACCCAAGACACCACTTCGTGACTGGACGGGTTCGAGGGCTTGTCGAGGTTGATGACACCCGAGCTGATGTATGACTTGATGTCTCGCATCAAAGGAGAGCAACCGTTGGGAATAGGCGTGAAGTGACCGGTACGAACGAGCACTGCAAGACGAATTTTTCAAATTTGCCAAACTTGTCAGTCTTCAGGTTCTGCCAATTCTTCCATAGTCGCAAGCCCCCTCCAACATCCAAATGCAACTGGCATCGCGACGCGCTACGCGACCAGAGCAGAAGGATGGTTGCGTTCCAGGACCGGCCATTCATCACTCACGCTTGTCATAGTTCTTGAGGAGGAGCGGCCATGAGCTCGTGTCCACGGCAGGCGTGGAAGCCTGGGGCTTGATGATGTACTCATCCTCCGCCTTGTTGTTCGTAACAGCTCCCATGGTGATTTGAGTTTCCTGGAGAGACTGCTTCAATGTGATCAATGTAACCGAGAGCCTGCAGCCGATACAGGATAGCAGATCAGTGCGCACTCGTTATGGAGGTGGTTCGACGAGGGCGGTGCTTGACAGGTTCGTTGGTGATGAATCTTTCAACCAGCGGCAGTGGTTAGTCGGCCCTCGCGAATATTTTTTGACACGGATTTTTTCTTTGGCCTGTTCTTGGGCCTTGTGTGGGGACTTTTTGAGCTTTGTGAATGTGTGGCTGATGGGCGGGGCGCTAGTCGTGTTCCGGGCTCGGCAGAGTGTCTTGTCTGCAGCCACAAATCGCAGCCACAGCTATTCGGCGCTTGATGGAAACAGGAGACAAAAAGTCTTTACTCTCTAGAGTCTACACATTGGACAACTATGAAGTCAGGCATATTGAGTGACTCTCACTTACTCAACGGGACGTGGGAACTTATGAATATCTATCCAAGTACCTAGCTCTTGCTACAAGTGCCATTTCCATACGATTTGCATCAACTCGCGTCATGACGCTAGTAGCGTCCGTCCGTCAGGTAATCTTTCCAGGTCCAAACGCCGCGCGAGAAACAACACCATGCCGTTGACGCCAGGAAAGTGAAAGGAAAAAAGGAGTAGAGAGAAAAAAAGATCAAGAAAAGGAACGTGAAGAAGGAAAAGGTCACAGATCGTACAGCTTCAGCATCACCTCCTCAGCGCAGAAGAAGTAAATGCTTGATTCGTTTCGAGGCACCACGCCACCTCAAACATTCCCATTCCCGCGACTGTCCACCATATACATCTCGTACGCCTCTTCTCTGCTCTTACCTTGAGCATCGACAGGCGAGCCCCAAGTATGTACAGGATCGTCCCCCATTGTTACCGCCGCCCCGATGGGTTGATTCGGTGTCAGGGCCACGGGCGGCCATTGAATGAGAGCGGCGTCCTGCGCACTGATAGGGCTGTTATACTGGCTCGAGTAAGGTGAAAAGTGCCGAGAAAAAGACGTGTCGGATTGTGCCGTCAGTGTGGAATTGTGCCATTCCCGAAGGGGCCGTTGGCTGAGGGGAGAGTCGTTGTAGCCTTGAAGAGGCGGCTGAGACACCGAGGACGGCCAGCCCAAAGCGGTGTTGATCGTAATCTTGTTGTCGGTGTTGATGTTGTTAGTATGGGTGTTTGTCATTTTGGGTTCGATACTGCGCAGGTAGGCTTTTCTTCTTCGTTTGCCATTGCAGACGATTGCGCAGCCGATGAGCATGAGGAGAACGACAAGGCAGCCGGCCGCGATACCGACCTTGGCGCCCACGGTCAGTGGGCCTTGGTCAAACCAAGCCGGGTCGACCAAGGCGGTTGGACTCGGGGCCGAAATTCGGATAGCCGTTGGGGAGAATATCTCGCCGTCTAGGCCAATGTACATTCCGGGGGATGGTTTCTGCTGGCACCCAGCTTGCAGAGCAATCACGACTAGAGTAGATTCATCAGCGCCACCAATCATCAAAGAGACTTTGCGGAATGGATGAAAGAATCTTTTCTCAAGCTGACGTACAGTTCGCCATATATGGCCGCCCTTCAGCCTGTAGGCAGTCAGTGCAGCCTCGAAAGTCGAGGGTGTCGCTAGTTGGCCAAAGGTCGCAATATTCATAGGCATCGTACTTGCTCGATACATTCTGATATTCAACAGCATCCCGGAAGGGTCCACAAGCCTTTCTAAACGCACTTTTAGCTTTCTGATCCGTTCCGTGTTGTTGAGAAGAGGGAGGGAGACGTCTCGATATGGCTTACGTCGTGATGCAAGGAGTATCAACCACCTTGGGATTATTTGCTGGTGTCTTGCCCCAGAGGCAGTACGAGACGGCGTAGCGGAGATTATCTAGCAAGAAGAATATAGTGTTGGTTTTCTTCCTCTCAAACCCCGTCTGTCTTTCTCAGTTTTCATTTCGATCTCTATAGAAGATCACGTACAAAGCATCGACTGGGCATCACTGTCATTTGCGGCATGAAATGTGCTCCATCTTTGACAATCGACGCAGCCCGCAAAGACCTGGCCAGTGGGATCGCTACTGAAGGCGCGTTGATCGCAGACAAGATCGTCCGGCGAAGTCTTGTCCAGCACGTTTCCGCAGTGGAAGGAGCAGTTCGAGGCAGCAGGGCATAGAATGGCTTGCGTTGCCGGTAGCGCGAGTACCGCAACGATTGCGGCCACGACGATTCGAAACATGGTGCTTGGAAGCCGATGAATAGTCTCGAAGGCGATCGAGAGCCCGAAGGGGCGCCTTATAGCGTCGAAAGCGTCGAGAGCGCGATGAGGAATAAATGATGAGAAGCGAGCCGGGGATGAGAAGTCGATGCGGCAAAACCTCATGAGGTTACATACCGAGAACAAAGAGGGTAGGGTATGAGACTTGCTGCCGTCCCGAGTCCCAACAACGCGCTTGGGCCAGACCTAGACTCCCTAGAGTCATCCGGAAGAGTGCATGTGCATGTGAGTGCAGTGTAGCATTCTGCCCGCCGGCGGCGCAGTTGTCGTCGTCTCATGTGTATCACGGCTGGTGATACGACTAACGAGGTCGTGGCCGCTGCCGCTTCTCGCAAAGAAGTCGCGCATTCGACGCCGTCCGCAGCGCCTACTTTGGGCAAATATGTACATGCGTTGATTGGTGCCAAACGGCTTGGCAGGGCGCTTATGTATGTACATATGCCGACCGTGTGGACAGTCTGTGAACGGCAAGTTGTGCAGCTTTGGAAGTGTGTGCATCGCTGAGACTCCAAAGGCGCGGTCGCAAGAAGAAGGTAGTACAGACGGACGGACTGTTTTCGCCTCTTTAGCTTGCCGCACCCGTTATGTCTTTGGAGGGAATGCACAATGGGCATTTCCCTCTTTTTACCTCCTTTTCATTTGTCGTCCTCCTGAAACGATAGGGTTCATGACGCCATAGTCCATAGGACCTTGGCTCAACATGACACAACATCACGATTCACAAAGCTCTTCTCCATGCATTACGGACTGGTTGAAGCTTCCCAAATGTATGGACAGGCTTTTCAGGATGCACGAACAAATTGTATTCTGAACACGAACTCTACAATGTACTGGGATCTGACGACCAGTGATCAGTGATCTGATCACTCATCCCAACCGCTGACCAGCGCCTCTGGTCCGCCATGAATCTGGTAGCGGACCGCCTGAGTGATTCGCACTTGTACCGACGCCGCCGCCGCCGCCGAGTCTCTGCCCACCAGGGCGAGGGGCTAGACCTCCGAATCTCCCCTGGAAAACCGACCCGGCAGACTGAACCAGTCTGGAGAGGACGGCAGGCGTGGAAAGCACATTTCGTCCCCCGCCGTAGTTGGGCCACGTCTTCGTCAAGAAGTCAAACAAGTGCCCCGCAAAGAGGCCGTGAAGCTGCAGCAGCAGGTTCATTGCACCGCCTGGAAAAAGGAGATTGATGGCGAGCATGGCATACGGCATCATCTGGGCTGGCATAGTAATGAACATGTAGTTGACGTTGGCACCACTCTGCTCCTGCGTCACGGTATAGGCCATTGCCAAGATGAGGGCTGGCAAAAACGTCATAAATCCAAAGCCCGTCAAGTGATTGGTGACCTGAAGCTCGAGTCAGCTTCAGCTAAGGCAAAAGTCTAGAGTCTTCGAGCCATTTTAATGATTCGCGGCTGCAAGGAACGAGACGAGAGCAAGTGGAACCAAAACTTGAAAATTATGACCGATTGAAACGAGAAATGTAGGGAGCTAAGAAAACCACTCGAGGTGAATGAGGATCACACGAGCCATCCATAAGACATCCCACCATGCCTGCACCGCAGAACAGTCCTTTTTGCGAAAGATGGACTGACCGAGATGCAGGGGTTATCTTCCTCATTTCTAGGAACCGTGACAGAGGTAGGAGCATAGCACTGTCCGGGCAGTATATGAGGTGAAGCATGTTCTTTGGACGGGGGGGAGACACAACACGGGCACCGTGTCCACGCCAAGAGGAATGAACAAGCACAAGTCTAGAAACTTCATGAATGAAGTCGCTTACCAAAATCGTTCCGCACACAAATAAAAGGTACCAGATGAGGTCTTCCTTTCGTGGGAATCGGGGATTGCCAACTTCCAATTGGCACAGATACGTGTATAAAAAGTATGTGTCAAACAAGAGCCCTATACCGGGTGACGTGACAAGAAACGACGTGGCAAGGCGCCATATCTGAGGGGGGAACCGAAACAGGTAGAATGGATGGAAGATGAAGTACTTGGCAGGAAGCATGCCCAGCACGACACCGGCGGATACGACGAACGTAAACGTGGCGATAGTTCTGGGAAGCACGACGCGTCCTGGTCAGCCGAATCCCGTGTGGGTTGTTGCCTGGGAATGACATCTTTTCGTGTTCTCCTCTTAGTCATCTATGGTGGAGGTTCTTCTTACCTGGACATGGGCGGCAGCCGCATGAAGTTTTCAAGCGCAACGTCCATTGCGATCTGGTGTGAGTGATCAAGCTTGCTCGAGGTATTCGCAAAGAAGTGCGGCGAGAAGTGAAGAATCACGATCTTGAACGCAAGCACCGTGCGCGACAAGCAAGAGTGAACTATCACAAGAGACTCGTTCAAGTGAGAGACAAACAACGTAGCAATACGAAGACTCTAGACAGAGGAAACTGACGTAGTCATTGCCGTTTTTTCGTGTCGTTTCATTTCATCTTCTTGGAGTTGAAAGAACGGGAAGGACGAAAGGCCACGGGACAAAAATTTATTTCCAGCCTTTTAGACGAGTTGCCCCACTATGCCAATAAGCAATACATGCCTGGTATGTATAACGTTTTATGCGCTTAACGGGGCTATACCGCTACGGAGTGCATTGTCGCATATGTACATACATTTGCAAGCAATGGGTCACGAACATGAACTTCTGACTTTGCTCACGAGAAAGGGCCTTCTTCTTAATAACACCGCGTCTCTTTGCGTCGGAATGACACAAAGAATCCTGATCACCATATGAATTGCGCCCCGAAGCAGACTACATATGACGAGTGCACTGTGTCCTGCGGACTCCTGCCTCGTACACGGTTTTGACCCGATAATTAGCCAGTCTCGTTAGCTCGAAGTTGCTACAGGTACTCCGTACTTGCACCTTCAACTTCAGCTTCGAAGGCCCGCTCCTGATTTCCCCTCCGTCAACTCCAGAGACTGTAATGTACTCGCGAATAATTGCGTCACCAATAGAAAGCCTTGTTTGTAACCAGTGTTCAGAAACAGAAACGGCAGCCTTAGGAAGAATCACGAGCCCAAAGGATCAGCTTCATTTTGCCTGACTGGCTGGTGGCCGTATATACAGTCCACTATATCGGCTCGTAGCTTAAACATCGATATGATGGGCATCTTCGGGTCACGTTGAGTAGCATTAACGTCGAAGACCATATGAGATCCAAACCTTTAAGTAGATTCCAATCTAGAGAAGAACTGGCCGGGTACCCAAAGAGAGGCCAAGGAAACAGGAGACTCGAGAGTCATGGCAAAAGATGGACGAGAATCCTAACTTCTAACTTCTAAGTAGGTATGTACCAGCCTACTACCAGGAAAAAAAATAGAAAAAATGGAAATACATTTGGCAAAAAGAGAAATTTACATACAACAACCGGTGTTCGCTGGTCGTCACCGACCCAACTACTAATCTGTCGGTTGGCAGCTTATCTATGGGAGAGCGGACGGGATCCCGAGTTTTCTACCACCTATGGTCGTATGTGGTAATCGAGCTGGAAATGAGATTTATAAGAAACACAACAATACAGAGCTGAGATAGTCCGCCGCTGTTCCTGGTTTTCGGTGAAGCGAAGCGAAGCCAACAATGGCTTACATACACCAGTCTTGACTCTTACACAGTCGTGCTGCCACAAGTTAAAACGGCAAAGGCCGCATGTGGAGGACAGATCGCCCCTTTGAAACTCTCCAAAATTCGGAGTCGCCACTGGCGAATCCCTAGACCTACTCCAGGACTTAGAGCCTATTGGCTTCATGGACATCTCTAGTCTCAATCAGCAGATGGAAGTCTATGAGATGATCAAAGCCTGGGCCCGAAATTTGCAGGTCGACGATCGGCGCAATCAAGACAATATCTGCGACTATTATTACCAGCAACTTCGTGAAATCCATCAAGAAGTGCGAAGCTTCTTCGTCAGACCAGCCTCTGCAAACCATCCGGCAGGATGAAAAGAACCTGACAACTTCAGAATCATCGACTGATACCAACACCGGTCTACACTCAGAACTCTTCCACCGAGAAGACTCTTATGTCCTGACTCCTTGCTTTCTTGCCTCGTGGAGGCTCAAGCTTAATTCTCTATTGCCCATTTCAATCCTGTCCAAACGAACAAACCCCAGACCTACAATGGAAATAACACGCAAAAGATCCTGAAGTCACTTACATTCAAACGCATTCTTTTACAAAGCTCTTGCAATGTCTGATGAGACTCGGTGTGGGAAATCACTCTCCCAAGGCATTATCATGCATGATGCGCCTCCGTCATGCGTGATCCATCCGTATGGTCAAGGAAGGATCACCAGCACTACTTAACACCTTGATCATATCCGATGACATTCTTCTCCACGGCTGCATGGCCGATTTCTCGGGGCTTGGAACGATATAGATGATCAATACGAAACACAACAGTTGGCTTTGGCTCTCAAAAGGACTCCGGCGGACTCATTTTACACGAGCGATACGGAGTATGTATCACGAACCTTGCTTGAAAATACCTGATTTCACATTTCTCACACTGCACAAAGAAATGCCTCAATCCATCGCTTCTCTATTACATAATTGCTATGTGCGAAAGTTTTCTGCGCAAAACTGCCCACGATTTGATGCGCGGAAGTAATTCCGAAGTATTTCTCGGGAGTCGGGCCTCAACGCATCCTGTGCAAAGTTCCACCACCAGAGACAGTCTTCCTGAAGCACGAGCCATTCTGAATACTTTCATTTCCATCCTTGGAGCTCGCACCACCGCTAGTGGCTACGCAGATGAAGAACTGATCGCTGGTCAAATACAGTGTTGAAAGCTCCCATACAACGCGACTGCACGATTGCATCGTGGAGGAGTGTTATCTGGTCGGTGTAGAAATGCTCGGATCTAGCAGTTACTCAAAGGGCGGATTCCAATCGAGTAAGGCTGGGTCAGCTCGTCACAGCCTGTTGGTGTAAATGTCCATCCACTACAGCTATATGCGCTTCGTCTGACGCTCATGGAGCAACGTCCCGGGAGAGACCAACGATATTCGCCAAAGCCCCTGGGAATGAGATTGGCGACCTTGTGCAGAGTATCTTGGCTGTTTCACCTCATCAGTTATGGCCGGTTGGCTAACGAGTCCTATGACGCAAAACTCACTACACTGCGCAACAGGATGTACCTCTCTCATCGAGTGTAGCTGGGGATCTTGCGTGAATGTCCTCGATGGCGGCAGAGTCGGCTTCTGTAGGAAGGGCATGCACCACCTGGAGAGCAGAGATCGCCAGGCTGCTGAGAATAGCGCTGAACTTCATGGTGCCGGTATCGTGGGAAGAAAAGTAGTAGTTGAACGGGTGTGGTTGATGTGTGAGTTGACAGCTTAAATCACAAGACGAGGTGAGGAAGTTGGTCGCCTTTATATCTTGTCAAATCTTGTATAGCTATTGATAGATTAATGGCCTGGCCTCGAGCGGCGAGGGCTAGTCGTGGACCCAATTTCGTTGCGCCACGCAGATGTCGAGTCGTCGACAAAAGAACACGCATTATACAAGTATCTCGACTCTGTACTCCGTACAATTGACACTTACGCAGTACGTTGCGGAGGTATGGGCAAATCCCAGACCATCACAGCTATATTCGCTTTCTTGTTATTTTTATTGATCAGGGATGCCTGGCAATCAGGATTATTGCCCTACGCCCATGTCATGACATGTCCCTGGAGCACGCACGGTGCGCCAGTGATCACGACTCAATTCTAAGTCTCTGCAGGGCATGGTTCAACTTCCCGCACATATTTGCTGCAGCACATAGAGCGTTCATTGTCAAATTTGTTTTAGCTCTCCAGTCACACTTATAGCTACATACATAATGTACAAAGCATCTCGATATACCCCAACTTACAGTGTTGACGCGAGAGGGCGACTCGTGAGCGAGAGCAACTTACTCTGCTCGCCTTGTAAGTTGTGACTTCGCAGCCCACACGTAGCACACCAAATACACTTGTTCCAGCTACATACTTCTTCTCATTTCCTTGATGATTCATACTGGCAGTAATACCATGGTCACCCATGAAGAGCGACACACAGGTCCAGGAGCTCTGGGCAGAAAGTTACGACTGCTTGAACACCTTTTAGGCCTGCGGAAGAAGGATGAATCATGAACACGTTTACTTAAGCTTCGCCGCCTGATACGAGCGAACTAATTTGCTGGTTGTAAACGAAAAACTTAAAAGAGGTCCGAGGAGGCTAACCTTCCGCGCAGCCTTCTCGAACAGTCTAGACTTTTGCGGTTGTGGCTGTGCCACGCCAACGAGATCAGGAAATACGTATGTATACTCCATACGGAGTAGATTCAGAGGAAAAGGCGGAACGCCAAACGCAAGGGTCCAAAGGGCCAGTTGTGTTTATATACGGATTACATATCCTTGTTCCTCCATGTGTTCCGTATCGGCGGCGTATCCTTTCTTTCTGTCTGTCGTGACTCGTGAGTCGCAATCCTCCTGTCCCCCTGCACTTCACTTCGTTTTCTGTAGATTACGAGTCTGCAATATTTCGGACTCTCTCGCCTTCTCAAACGACGATGAGAGCCGCAGGGTATCGTAGGCTATGTATGTAGTCCGACCTCGTGAGTCGTTCATCCGATCTTCAATGCAACGATATCTCCGCTTGCAAGCTGTCCGGTTCGAAGATTAGGCTCTATATTCGTTTGAGAATATATGTATGTACACAGGTACATTTTCCTTGGCGCTGTGAAGTACTCCAAACTCTTATGGTCCGTGATAATTAACGGGCGCCCAGCTGTTGCACTGCGCAGTTCCGCGGACCACGCCTTAAGACTCGAGATAATTCTTAGGAGCTCTTTGTCGTTCGTAATACCGCTGCGCCCTTGTGAGGCACTGAGGCTGAGTGTGAAGCCACTGGTCGCAAGACCCTCACCACATCGTACTGCGATAGACACCCGCCAATAGCTTTCCGGAGGAATCGGCCTACATGACTGTCTCTCTCTCCGTGCCCTACTGCGACAAAACAGGATACAATCATGAAAGCCGTCTTGGGCTGCTCAAAACTCAAAAGTGGCCACACAAGCGTCCGGCCAGACGAACGGCGCCCCTTTCTTCGTCAAGGCGAGGAGCGGTCCTACCAGCTCCGAGGACTTCGAGATGAACTCAAGGTAAAAGTTCGCGAACCCCAGGAAACTCCGTACCCCTTTCACCTTCGTCGACGGCTCCCACTCCCGGATAGCCGCAATTTGCCTGGACGACGAATCCCAAGTATGTTACCTCCGTGACAGCGAAGTCGCACTTCTTGATTCTAAGTGGAGACCCGTGCCGCCGCGGCTTACAACCGTCCCAGGACCTCGCGTACCATACGGCAATGATCCTTGTTTGAGCCGCCCGAGTAGATCGTGATGTCATCCAGAAACTTCGTAGCGTAGTCTCCCAAGGCGTCGCTCAGCGCACCATTGATACACTGCTAGAAAGTTGCGGGCGCACCTCGGTCCTGCGTCGGAGTCCTGCCACCCGGAGAAGTTGGAATGCTGCTCACACGTCAAGCTTCGTAAACTAACACGCAGTGCCAGAAACCAAAGAACGCAAGGGTCTTCTTGATTAAGGGAATAGAACATCGGTCATGATCTGTGATTTTGTTCAATGTCCGGTAGTCCACGCAAAATCGCCATCATCAGGCCTTCACCAGGAGCACAGGGGTTGCCGCGAACGACGAGGAAGCTTGGACACAAATCTTATCCACTAGTTCATGATCTATTTCCGAATCTATATCATCCGCTCCATGGGCATATTGCATCAGGGCGCCCAAGGTAACTCCGGCACTGTCCCACCCTGACTTCGCTTCAACCGGATGTGGTGGTCTGCCTTGCCTCGATGCGGGGAGGTGCATCCGCGTTCGCTTTTCGAATTATATCCGCGAGGTCTTGAGCCACTGCAGGTAGGTGAGAGACTATGTCTTTCATCTGGCAGCGCGTTTGACGTCAGTGCCTGTATCGTGTTGATCTCCTTAAATCTGGTAGCCAACAGCCGAATACTTAGGTACTCTCTTCCTTGCAAGCGCGACGAGCACATCATCCGTAAACATAGCCCAGAAGAACCAATGTTGGAGTATTCGTCGCCCGACCGTCGGACGCATGGGCCCGGAACTACCTTGTGATCGTAGTACGTACTATCAGCTAGTGTTCCGCAGCATGAAGCACGATATCCATTTTCGCTATTCAATACATTCCCAATATACACTGCCGTGTGAGGCAAGGAAGTGTCCGTCACAACCTTAGCGACGCGCACCAATGCCATGGTTTCAGGCCGTTGAGGTGATGAGAGGCCGCACTGCGCCTTCCGGTGCCGTTTTTTCTTGTCGTAGCTAAAGCACTGCCTGGCGGACCATCTCTACTCGTCAAGTTCATGCAACACCCATTTCACCCGGTTGTCGGTAGCCTTCTTGTCCGTGAACCTGGCAAAGCTTACACCAGACATCCTGACGTCCCCGTCCGCACCAAGATCCCTCATCGGTATTTCCAGGTACCAGGAGGAAAGGGCGTCCTGTTGAGCCTTCGTCTTTTTCGCGAACTCGAGGCCTCTCGGCTCTCGGCGATGCGTTGTATTTGGCTTACCGCAGCATCGTTGTCTCACCCAGATACGTCGCGCCCAAAGAAAAATCTCGAATCGGCTATCGAGGCCGCCGAAAAGCTTCTCCAAACTCAAACTATTTGGCCAATTCAGTCCGCCCGCTCGCAACAACAGGTATTCGAAACGGACAAAGAAGACATCGAACGGTGCATTCTATTCCCGCTGGATCAGTATCAGCTCTAACGCGGCGCGATCCTCTTGTCACAGGCCCGAGTACAGTGTCGCGAGGTACTCAAGAAAGGTTCGGGTTTCATGAACGTGTGAAGCCCCCTCATTGTACCCTCATTGTAGAAGACCGCAACTCGTTTTCGTATGGCGAGACTGAGGCTTTGTCTGATGAAGTACCATTGCTCCACCATCCCCCAATGAAGCTGGCATCGACTGGCAGCTTCAACTCCAGAACCCAACGCCAGGTGGCGAAGTCCTCCTTGTCCCCGTCAAAAGCCTTGTCGGTGGGCAGTGCCTTCTATCTCTGAGCCGAGCTATTGAGAAGCCGCTGGATATTGCTCAGCGCTTCGGTTGTACCGAGACTCGTGCTGGCCGGTCGTATCTTCAGTTCGGAAAGCCGCTGTCGTATGGCTGCGGCCTCCCATCCTCCATGGACTCTCGTTCCCGGCGTGACTCCTCTGCCTCGTCCGCTGCTCTCTCAATCCTGCAAGGCATACAGTGGAAACTCGTTATAACGATGCTGTTGTGTACGCATTTTAGCATCGTTACATCGTGAATATCGTTGATCTGAATCGGCTTTTGGTGAGGCGAACCCAAATTTTCGATCAAAAATTATCGGTTTATCGAAATTATCGTTCAGCTGAATATCGTTATAACGAGTTTATTGTACCTCCTACAAGGTACCTTCACACGACCTCGGACCAATTGCCTCAGCGACTAAACCTAAAATGGACGTCTCGACCCACCTACAAGAAGACAGCACAAATCAGGCCAGAGTCCAGACAGCTGCAGTCTGCGCCGCGCGCGTGTGTCTCGCAGTCGGGGCTCGTAGCCCAGCTCGAATCCATCAGGTTACAGGTACATATGTATTTATGAGATACATCCTGGTCAGTGGTGACTGATTCAGTCGTGACATTCTGTCCTTTCTGTTCCGGTCTCTCGGGGTTCGATGATAACTGCCATGGATCTGTTCTTGTGTTCGGGTTGAGCAGCACAGTGTCCATACCTAGATACCTTGGGCTTGAACCTACCCAATCTTCAAGATACCTGTGTTTAGCTGGAACTTTTTGCCCAGAGCCCCTGAACCTGTCTTCGTCCGTTGCCGTCAATGTGTGATAATGGCATCTGAACAAGCATATCCAGTGTGTGAGTTGAGGATACGAACCACATCACCAAGGCGACGAGAGAAAAGTGCTCGCCTTCAAACCGCGTCACCACTGTAAGTCATATCGGGTAGCTTAGGATCTGATGAAAATGCTAAGATACCTTACGGTTAGTAACCGGCTTCTTGCTGTTTTCAAAAAACCAGCCGAAACATGCTTTGCTGAACGAGAACGAGAAAATGAAATTGACGATGGAGTCGTGATACACCGTGTGCCAGGTATCATGACACGGGCGTAGAGCAAGCCTCCTAATTTCCAGGCATCCCCAGTCAAAGACGAATGCTGTACAGACAAAGGCAACACATCTACCGAATTCACATAATAAGAAAGCGAGAACTTGAGTCACCTCGTCTTGTGATTCGAGCTCTCATCTCAACTCTCGCATCAAAATACGCTCGTTCAAACTACATAGGTACTCTTCTTCTACTTGTTCTCCTCTCCCAAAACCGGTACCATGAAGTTCAGGACTTTCATCAGCAGCTTGGCCATCTCTGCTCTCCAGGTGCACGCCATCCCGACAGCAGCCGACTCTGCCGCCATTGCGGACATCAAATTTAACGCAAGATCTCCAAATACACTCGAAGAGAGAGGCGGATACTGTTGCATAGGATTGTGAGTTCTACGTCTTATAAACTCATTCGACAATCGGCCGTGACTGATGACGTGAAACAGCCGAGATTCTAGGCACAACGTCGCCAGCTTCATTCCCAGGGGCAATGGCGAATATCATTGGTCTCTCCCGGGACGTTGCTATATGAGCGTCAAACGCAACGCAAATAGCTGTAATGGATGGAAATTTACACCTACAGTCACCTGTGACGAGCTGGTTCGCCCTTACACGATTGGAGTCCGCCCTGCTAGTGACTGCTAAGTCAGAGCCCCCCCAAACCGGTCGGACCTACATACTGCTCCCCCAGTCCGGACTTCGCGGTGCCATCAAGCAATAGCATTAGCGAATAACTTTCAAAACCGTGTTTTGCGATCTTTTCTTTGCATCTTCCATCTACGAAGCTATTTGTGGTGATGCGAGCCTTAACTATGCAACCGAACGTACTGAGAGTATCTCACTCCTCGGAGAAATGTCTCCAATTTTGAATGCTTACACGTTTTCTGAATTCTTGTTGCACATGGCAAGTCACAGCCAATGATAAAGCGAAGGATTGAGGGTATCTTCTGTGACAATTCTGGGATCAAGTATCTTCGAGGAAAATTCGCTGTATCACCTCTAGGCTCTTACGAATTATGTGACGAGAGAAAACATGTGTGAATGCCCCTTGGGCCCTGACTGTCTCAGGATCAACCGGAACAATGGCTTTGCCTGAAGTCGGGTACGTAGGTTTATATGTATTTATAATTTGCCTGTTTCGCATGCCAGACTCCGTAGTCGGCGCCGGATCTGCGGATCTCCGGAACTTGAGTCAGGCATTTAGCCGGCGCACTACTTTGTAGTGCCAAACAGGAAGCCGAGGCTTCCTGCAGTCACCAATGTCGACAGCGAGATATAAAGACGGGAGACTCCTCGCCTCGTTTGTCTTGTAGGCGCCAAGCTCTCATACCTGCTAAACATCCTCTATTGTCCAACTGCTCATTTCAACATCTTCATCTTCAACAACGCCACCATGAAGTTCAGCGCTATCCTCGGCAGTTTGGCCATCTATGGCCTCCAGGTGCATGCCGTCCCAACAGGCCTCGATCCTCAAGCCATCCAGCCCATTGAAGCAAGCTCTCCAATCTCAAATACACTGGAAGCGAGAGATGGTTACTGTTGCGCCGTACTGTAAGTTTTTCGTTCTGCATGTAGGCTCGCCTACTAGCCTGTCTCTTTTGACTAATGTGGGAACAGTAAAAATAAAGCGAACACCATCAGCCACTTCATACCCAGAGGAACTTCAGTATATCCCTGGTATGTCTTGGGCGACACGAAAGGATGCGTGGTGTTTGTCGCGAGGCACTCAAATGACTGTTCTGGATGGACATTTGTGCCAAATCTATGTGATAACTTCGCTGCGCCTCTCACCATCGGAATTGGCTCTGCAAACGAATGCGGCGCATAAGCACTCATGAGGCAGATATCACAATCGTGCGGGTAAACTTGAGATAGCAATTAAAAGGGTTGATATGGGAAACGCTGCAAAGGATGGAATAAAAGAATTATGATTTTGAACGCATGTGAGGCTGCCTGGTAGGCAAGAGTCACTTCCATTGGTAAAGCTGAATTAGTTTGTTGACGATGATTGAAATGAATATGTATGTAGATTACAAGTTTACAATTATGCCAGGTTCATGGTGGCGGTCAGGGTGGGCAATCTACCTATATCTACCTACATCATGTTCATGCCGGGTAGATATTGATGCTTAGTCATCATCGCGATGTAGAGTAGAATGTAGACTACATGTAGGCTACA